>JAQZBX010030614.1:0-13606 GCA_029593785.1 Cabassous unicinctus | reverse complement strand
GCACACAGGACCTGATGGCTTACCTGCTCGCAGGGCCTGGCAGTGCACCCGCACATTGGGCCTGGTGGCCCACGTGCCTTCTATATTTTTCTCTTTTTAATTTTCACCAGGAGGTCCCGGGGATGGAACCCAGGCCCCTCCATATGGGAGATGGATGCCCAACCACCCAAGCCACATCTGTCCCCCTACGATATCTCTTAAGGTTGACCAAAGATACCCAAAGTTACAGTCTTTTCCCATACAGGATGGTCATATAATAAATCAGGCTTAGTTTATCACCAGCATTCTAAAAACCAGACCTAGGGAGAAAAACGAGGTCTGGGGACACATGCATTGGTTTCTAATACAGCGAATATTTAGCCTATCCTGATTATCACAAAATCAGGACAGCGAGAATATTCGTATTGCTGCACTCTTTTTTAAAAATTCTAGCCTCTTCTTGTTTGTTTTATAAAATGTTGGACATTATCCATTAAACTGACTGTGTGACCCACCAATGGGTCATATCCCACAGTTTGAAAACACTGCCTCAAAGTATAGCTGTGATTATGTTACAAGTCTAGAGGAAGCCTTCAATTGTCCTCGTTGTTGACTAAATATAGTACAAGCTATTTAACCTGACATTAAAGGCCTTCCATAAAAGGACTCCAGTTTGTCTGTCTAGAAATTTTTCTTCCTACCTCCATTTATACCATTTAACCTCTCTGGACCTTCTGTTAAATAGAATGGGAATGAAAACATTTCCCCAGCCTGAAGGCCAGGGGTAGACCAAATAGTTCATGTAATCCTTTCCCTTTAAAAGTGATGATGCTGGGATTGTAAGTGCCCAGTACCCAGAACCCAAATGTTTCTCCTCTCTAGTCGCCATTCATTCCCATCTCTATATCTTTGTTCATGTTTTTTCTTTTAGTCATCTTCTTCTGTCACACTATCTTCCTGTGTTAAAATTCCATCAAGGTTGCATTGTATATTTGTTATGATGATAAAAAGTTTTAAAAAATTCCATCAAAGTCCAGCAAGAGCAAAGTATACAAGAAGGAAAGATCTGAACATTCTCAAGGAATGTAATTGGTCCACTAAGGCTGGAGCTTTGGTATTTTATATGCAGATAACAGAAAGAGACAAAACTAGAGAGGTAGGCTGGAGCTCAAGCATGGCAAACTGAGACCCACAGGCTGGGATTTCATCTTAATTTAGAAGCCATGGGGAGCCAACCATAGCTTCTGAGCAAGTGTGACATGATCAGAGGTGAGGATTCAGAAGACTGGTTTGCCTAGAGCTGGGGACACCGGGGGTTATTTCAATAGTAAAATTGACTCAGCCTGGAAGTAATAAGTATTGAGACTGAGCAGACCAGGGATGGTTCCCAAAATGCAAGCAGATTCAGCTTTGGCTGCAGATGGGTATCTTGGAGAGCAGGAAGAACATAGTGTCAAGGTATCAGGGGCAGAGAGCCAAGAAGTAAATGCTCTCTCCTCCTGGGACTTAGCACAATGCTTGATAAGTATTTATCACAATGCAGTGATAAGTATTTGTTGTGTCAAGTTGAAAAGGGGTTATCACTCTTATCACCCCCCCAGATTGTGACTTTTGGCATCCTGTCCTTGAAAAAGAGAGGCGCCTGTAATTCTCTTCTAAATACCAAGGTCTGTGGCTGATTATGTTGACACTCTGAATTCATTCACCTAAAGGCGTTTCTAGATGAAAGGTTTGAGGTGCAGCTTCAACAGCTGGTGACCACATGAACTGCCAAGTAAGAAATGAGCCTTGCTGTCGTCTTTCATCCCAAAGGCCTTGAGGAGAAGGGGAGAGCTCAGCTCTGTGGTAGAACATTAATTATAAGCTGTCATGAGATGTGAGGGAGAAACAGCACTATTGTTCCTTCTCTTTTCATGTGCTTTCTTCCAAATACGCAGTATTGGAGGCCACACCACGTCTTGCTCCCTACCCCACCCCATGTCCCAGGGGTGCCGTCGGGGAGCCGACGGTTTTGGGAGGAAGCTGAGACTTGTGCTGGAGCTGCTGGGGGCTCTGTGGGTCCCACTGCAGGAGAAGGTGCCTGTGGTCACCACCTGATCTCCTGGGGGTGGGGACGACAGGGGACCTTTGACTGCCAGAAAAAGAGTGTAGAGCTATTTTTTTTTGGTAAACTCTCCATAAGCATGTATTATTCAGAATCCTATGGGTCATAGTTACTCAGTCAACACTCAGCAAAAGCCCCTCTGCTAACAAGGAAGCAGAGGGAAGGCAGGCCAATCCCACTTTTGAGGCTCCTGGTATTTTGAAAAAATATATATAGAAATGGCTAACCAGAGTTTAAAAATTGTTAGCTGTTTTAATGTTTGTGACTTTTAAATTGAAATATGATGAATGTTTTCTTCTTTCCCTTCTGTAAGGATATTTCTGCATCTGAGTGTATAACCTCATTTGCAGGCAGTGCAAAAGTCCCAATTTGAGGGCCTTTATGAAAGTGGTGCCTGGATCTCTTGTCCCAGCATCCCACCCAGGGCCACCCTGCCGACCCTGATACCTACAGAACTGAACTACAGCTCATCATGGCTTTGACTAATGCCAGCCTGCCCACTGCTTCCATTCAACTGCAGAGGTACCCTTTGACTTCAAATCAAACCTGGAGCTTTGATCTGCCTCAGGGGGCTCACACCCAGATGCAAGACTCTGCCCCTGTCTGAAGGGTGGTGAGAGCTTATACTGCCACTTCAGCCAATAAACCATGCTATTTGGCTTGAATTCTAGCTATGATTTCCCCACGTGCACTAAAATTGTGAGAACGCCCTATTTAGAAATGCTTGCATATGCTCACCTGTAGCAACAGCAATCAAAGGGATTCCTGGGGAGACGCTTTTGCTTGTGTACATAATAAAGGCCTCCAAAGTCACAGAGTTAGGGGTAGGAGGTGCCCTCCTACTGTCCAAACACAGAAGCACATGATTTGATTTCTCTTGTGATAATATGAGGAACTGCCAGCACCCCCTATAGAAACAGCCCAACAACCAAACCCAAAACATTAACACCAGGGACAGGCGGGGGGTAGGGGGGTGGAATGGGAAGTTAATGCTTAATGGGTACAGTGTTACTGTTTGGGGTGAGGAAAAAGTTTTGGTAATGGATGGTGGCGAGGATGGTACAACACTGCAGAGGTAATTAGCACTAAATTTTATACTTGAAAGTGGTTAAACTGGGAAATGCTATGTTGTATATATGTTACCACAGGAAAATTAGGGACCCATCTCTTTGGAGCCTGCTTCTTCTGCAGCTCTGGGGATAGCCAAACTGGGGCTTCTACAAGGCCAACAGATCTCTAAGTCAAAACCTTGCTGGGTTTTCCTTACTCAGATTTTTCATTTAAGAACTTCAAATCTGTTTCAAGAGAATTAAGGAGTTGGCACTTAATTCTTAAAGCCCCCACGAAGGACAGAGAAGCAGGGGTTCCCTCTTTCTGACAGTGGGAAACCTGAGGGCCCAAGGCCTGTTCTGCACCCTGATGTAATGGGATCGTGAGGCCCAGGGACGCAGTTAGAGAGAGCTGGCTAAGGAACTAGGTAACCTAGAAACCACTGGCTTGTGAAAGTGCCTACCCTTCAGCACAAACAGATGAGCTCTTCACAAGGAATAACATAGAGTATATAATATCGCTAAAGGAATACATTTTTTTCATAGCATCCTCATCTTAATTATAAAGATGCACAATGATGTAGCTCCCACTGCTGTGTCCTTTGGCAAACATCTATGTAATTTTGTTCCCTTTGCTATGGCAAAGGGGAAAACATTTTTTTTTTTTTTTAATTTTAAACCTAAGGGAAAGAAAAGATACATATAGAAGGAACATTTTTTCCCAAACCTGATCTCACTTATATTTGAAAAAATAATGCACCTCTAAATGTATTTATCCCACCAGAGAAGTGCTAGACAGAACTGGTTACTTCCTGCTTATCTGGAGAAAAGAGAAAATTATAAAGGAAGTACCAAGTGCATCATTAATTACTGAGCTTTGCAAATCCTTGGTCATGGGACTTCTAATTTGTATTTCAAAAAGAAATAATGACTGTTGCCTTCCCTGTCTTTCTTCACTTTTAAGAGTGAAAATTCTGGTGTAGCTTGTATGTGAATTCTGGTGACTCTGATCATGTCCTATCGGTTCCTTTGCCCAGGCACATGCACGTCTCCACCCTCTTCATCACCAGCTAAAAATGACTTTCTCCATGCCCTTCTATTAAGAACACTGGCCCCAGTAACTCCTTCCTTCACAGCTAAGAAAAAGACATGCCGTTCAGCCATTTATTCACTTATTCACTTATTGAGCACGTATTCATTCAGCCCCAGGTATTGTGTTAAGCATTGGGGATAAAATAGTGACCACAAAAGATAGAGCCCTAGACTTGTGGTAAGAATCACACCAATACATGTAAAATTACATTCTAAGTACCTCTTCTTTCCAAGAAGAAGCCCTCCTCGTTCTTAATTCACCCCTCCTTACCTCCTTGGATACCTTGAGCCACTAAAGAAAAACCACTCTGCAACCACCAATTTCAGTCTTGTTCTGCCCACCTGGGCCTTCCTCCCATTCAGCAACATGCTCTGGTTCCCCTCCTTAATTCTGCCTCTAAGCTTCTTGAAAGAATAGTTTTATATTCCTCTCCTTCTTTTTGACCACCAACCCACTTAAGTTGGTTTCCACCCAAACCACACTGTTGAAAATGCTCTCTTGAGATTGGCAACAAGATCTCCCCATTACCAAAGCCTCTTGGCAGGCCCCATCCTTGCTCCTGACCTCTCTGCAGTATTTAACACCGCTGGCTCCCTCCATCTGGAAGCGCTCTCTCCCTGGCTATAAAGCAGCGCTCTCTTCTTTCTACTCACGCTGCTTAGGGACTGGTGCTTTCCAGGGCTCATCCTCGGTCCTCTTCTGTCTCTACCCTTTCTGGAATATGGCGTTCATTTCCAAGGCCTGGACCTTTACCATAGCTCTCAGTTGGGCCCCTCCTGAGCTCAGATCTATACTTCCATCTCAATCTTTACTCTTGGATGCCCCATTGGACTTCAGTTCTGAGGATGTGCGAAACCTAACTCATGATTTTCCCACATAACCACTCCTACTCTGCTCTCTATCACAATCAATAGCACCACTTTCCATTCAGGCACCCAAATCTAAAGCCGCCAAGTCATCTGTGACCATTCTTTCCCCCTCATTCAAGAATTCTATCTGCCATTGAGTCCTGGAGAGTCCACCACTGAAATGCCAGTCCCAGTGAGGGTTAACAAATCAGGTTTCATCTTGTGTACCAACTCTGACTAATTGGTAGTGGCTGCCTGGAGCATTGTGTTGAGAAGGATTCTGAGGCAGCATCTGACCAGGACAACAAAAAGTGCTATGATCAGTTATCACTTCTGCTTTGGGTGGTGGCCTACATATCAGGTATTTGTCATCCAGCTCTAATACTTCCCTGATGAGCGAATGGAGGTAACCCTTCCTATTCTCATTGCCACTGTCCTGGATATTCAAAGTATTCCAATAGCCTCCTATTGGTCTTTCCCTTTCTGTCCCTCTCTACTCCAATTCATCATTCATTCTGCCCCTACATTATCCTTCTAAAGCAAAGATCTATCTAATCATGTCTGTTTTAAAAGGTTCCCTAATTAGTAGGATAAAGCATATGTCATTAGAGGCCATTCTGAACCTGACCACAGCTTACGTACCTACCTATGTACCACACGTGCTCTCTGACCAGGCAGTATAGCACTGTGCTTCACTGCCTGGACTGGGAGGCCTTCCTGCCTGGTTTCAAACCCCAGCTCTGCCACTTACTGGTTGTGTGAAACTGAGCAAGTTATTTGACCTCTATGCCTCAGTTTCTTCATCAGCAAAATAGGGAGAATGATCATACCTACCTTGTAGGGTTGTTGTAAGGCTTAAATGAGGTAAAGGATAGAAAACGCCTAGAACAGCACCTGGCACACAATAAGCCCAGTGTAAATGTTCACTCTTATCATTATACCACATCTGGCACCCTTCCACGGCCCCATGGCCTTGCTCTGCTTGTTCCCATTGGCCCTGCCTCCTCTCTCCCCATCCCAGTAATAAATTACTCATTGCTTTGTCCTCTCAAGGCAAATGTCATATCCATCAACTCTAGCAGTTATCACATTGTACTGTGCTTAGTTGTTTAAGTGGGTGTCTAAGCCAATAGTTGGGGCTCCTTGAGGGCACAACTACTTTTGTGTCCTCTACTTCTACCACGGTAACTGGAAAATAGTAGACAATGAATAAATGGACAGGAGAGGCAGATGAGCACTGGGTAGTGATAATGGTTGTATGAAGTAGGTTGCCAAGGGAGATAAACAAGTTTATTTCCTGGAATACTAAACCAGTAGCAGGTGAATTTTTTCTTGATCTCATACTAGTACATCACCAGGAATTAGTTACTCAGCTCTGACTTCCTCTTTGTCCCTAGGAAGGGTTTCTATGAACTTAAAACATTATAGGGTTCTTTCTCATCTCTATAAACATGAACTGCACTTTTTGTGAACTAATTTCTCCCCACCTCCAATTCTATGTTGGCTATAGAATAAGTACATGGACATTTCCTACCAGATTGTAAGACCCTTGACCTTCACTCTTAAATGGGACTCTGGGCAAGTAGCTCTGAGATTTCCATGATTGCAAATATCATTGCTGCTGTTAATAAAAAGGTATTTGAAGAGATTTGACTTACAGATTGGATTAGAAAGTTTTTCTTCTGAGAAATGCCTGTCTCCTTTTGCTGCCTTGCACTATGAATATGATTTAGAATCTGGTTTTGTGGTCAATGGACTGCCACAGTTTATAGTAAACAGCCCAGTGTAACTAACGCGAGTCTTAGCTTCTCTGCAGGTTTATGACCTTAGTTCCGCCCTTTTGGGTTCATAACACGTGGCATGCCCTTCAAAAGTGCAGAGAGGGGGATATCCTCCTCCACATTCTCTGATTTTCTGTGCAAACCAGATCTCCCCAGTTCATTCCATGGAGATATTTGTGGTTGCTGGCTAACAGATGCATAAAAAATATGCAAGGCACATTGCCAGTGGCAGATGTGGGAGGAGCTTGGAGCAGGAGCCTGTCAGCCCCACCCTGCACCGCCCCACCAAGCCCCATGGGTCTGTTTGCACTGTGAGCACTACTGCTTCATGAAGGAGATGCTTATCAACAGGGGCAGACTCATTTCCCAGCCCACCTCCTCCCCTCTGCCTTCCCTAACATGTTACAGACCTGCAGATAGGAGAGGATGCACCAGAGCATGTTTTGACTGTTCCAGTTTAGTAAAAGGCTAGGGAAAAATCCAGATAAAGCAAGCCTATGTGTTCCTGGGAAAAACAAAAAAAGCATGACCTTGCGGAAAGAAGAGAGGAGAGTAGAATCTGCTGAGGGGCAGATGGGAAGCAGAATGCCAGTTCTGGGAGAATGCAACAAGGTGGAGGCCAGAACTCACAAGAACTGGTTGGGGAAACCTGAGTTTGAGCAAACCTGAGCTGAGGGTAGGAGGGACAGGCTGCCTAGCAGGAAAGGTGTACCCTAACCCCAAGTTCCTAGAAAAGACTTCCCGGGGAGCAGGGGTGTCTCCCAGGCCGCCAGGAGCCAATGTGGAAATACTGGAACATGAGTCAACTAGCGGTAGCTATAGCAACAACAGGGAAGCCAGTTCTCCCTGGCACCAGTCTCCGCCCCACACACGAGTCACATGGCCTCCAGTGAGGCCCCTCCAGGGTCTATGTTCTGTATTAGGGCTCCTTGGTGGCAAGTGACAGAAATCAGCTTCCAAAAGCCTAAACAGAAAAATAATTTTTAAAAAAATTAAAAATAAGGGCCCAAGGGTGACATACAAAATCCAAATGCAGAATGTAAGTAGGTCTCTGAAAGGGCCTTGAACCGGGAATTTAAATACCTCAGGACTCTGTCTTGTCTCTTCTCTCTGTACAGCTTTTTTTTTTAAGTAGTTACTGGGGATTGAACCCAGGATCTTGTACATGGGAAGCAGGCGTTCAACCACTTGAGCTACACCTGCTCCCCTTTATATAGCTTCTTGATTCATCTCTGCTTTTCTCTGTTCCTCAATTTGTGTGGCAGAATATGGCCACCCACAGCTCCCAGGTTTACGTGGTACAGGTCCAGCCACATTTACCAACTGACCAGTGGTCTCTCAGACTCAAATCCAAACTTCCAGGAAAGAGAAACCAAAGAGTCCAGCTTGTTTCAGGAGTTCACTCCTGATTCTCTCAACTCCAGCTGGGGTGGGAGGTCTTGAAGTACCAACATGGCTGCTCGGCCACCCCTGTGAGGATGGCAGAGGAGGCCATTTCTGAGAGAAGTGGGCAGGGGATGACATCAATAGGTGTCTACTCTGGGACCAGCCCCTGTTGTCACTCTCAGTGTACTCGTTCCCTCTGCCTGGAATGCCTGGAATGCTCTTTCCTCAGGTCTTTCCGTGGCTGCCTCCTTCTCATTATTTAGGTGTCAGCTTGAATATCACCTCCTTGGGGAGGTCTTCCCCAACCACACTAGCAAAATAACAGTCACCCCTCCCCAACCCTCTCCGGTCCCTTTCTTACAGTCCTTTTCCCTTGTTTTGTGTTTCTCACAGGAGCACTTTGGAAAGTGGTTAAGTGAATAGATCCTGCTTCTGGGCTTTTTGGGAACCCAGCTCTGGTGTCATGGGCCTTGTGAACAATGAAAGCAGCAACTATTACAGGGTCTGGTGGTTATGCCAGAAGCCCTGTGAACATAGAAAAGTGGTTGCGGGAAGAATATGGGTTTTGGAGGGAAAGTGCTGAAGGCAGACCTGGGGTCAGGCTTGAATTGAAGACAAGGCAGAGTGAGGTAGCCCAGCCTGGGCTTTAGAAGGGGCTTTCCACCTGCTGTGGCACCTGGGACACTTAACTTCCTGCTGCTGCTGGCGTCCCCATCCCAGAAGAGAGGGGTCTGCCTTCTAGGCAGGTTACGTTCCTTCCATACGCCCTGAGGGGATCCAGCTGCAATCCAAATGAAGGGACTTGCAAATCAGCATTTGGTATGTCACTGCCACCAACCCCACCTAATTTGTTGCCCAGGTTTTGATGAGCCCATTCATTCAATGAGCTGGAATGGGTGGATTTTGTCAAATGGGTAAGGCATATATCAGGCCCTTAATAAATGCCTCTGAATGAAAGGAGTGTGTGAGACAACTTGGAATAAAACCAGCAGAACGCCAGTCATTTTGTTCTGGAATAGGAGATTGCTCTGTCTTCAAAGCATAAATTGTGTCTAGCATTTAGGTAAAAAGTCATCGATCGCTCAGTATGCCAGTCACATGTTCCCATGTTCCACATTTTTCCAAACTCATGTTTCCAGTTGTTGGCATCAGACAGACCAAATGCCCAGATGCCTAAGTCAGCTTCTCACTTTTCACCTGGAAGTGTTGACATTATGTGGACGCAGACAGAATTGCCAAACTTGTCATCATTCCCCAGGTCCAGATGAGAAAACTGGCTGTTCCTGTATTCTGCTGTCTATAACACTTAATATCAATATCTTTTTGTTTATATCTCACAAGAGTTTCCTCTTTTATTGAGACATTCTTTCCTTATTTGACCCACTATAGTGCTGGTTTCTGGGTAATTTCTCTTCTCTTTTCTAGCTCACTCACACTTTTTGTATTTTCATACTCTATTCTCTTCCTTTCATCCTTTCTCTTCAAGTCTATTCTTCTCTTAAAAATTGGCTTTGAAAATAAAGTTAGCTCAGCATTCCCCTCCAAATTATTTTTTCTTTCTTTTTTTAAATTCACCCTTGGAGACTTTTCTTTTTGCTACCATCTTCATCTCCTGCTCCCTTGTAGCTCTCTCTACCTGAAGTTCCCTTCCTCTTCATGCCTTCTGGACCTTCTGACCTGCTACAAGCTTCCAGTAAGTTCTCCTCTCCCTCCTGGTGAGATGGCTCGCTTAGGGTCCTTGCTTACTTATCAGGCTCCTAAAACCTCTATTTCAGTAAAAATCAGCCTTTTTATTGCTAAAGGCCTGGCCTGGGCTTGTCCCTTACTTCAAATAGCACAATAATCTATACATAGAAGTAATACAGAATATTTTTGTTGATTATATTAGGTTGCCTTATACACTTATCTTGGAAGAACTTAGATAGGCTTTGAGTTGGGTGTTCATGATCCATTTGCTGCATGTGTATAAATGATAAATTCCTAGGCATACATACCCTGATCATAGCAAGATCCTTTGTTAACTTTAAGGAGCGTGAAGTTGGCACCAAAAGCTATATGGGATGTGCAAGTGAGGAAGTGAGGCAAAAAGGACATCTGGTCCCATCAGCAGATGAGTGGATAAACAGAAAGTGGTATGTAAATACAATGGAATATATTATTCGGCCATAAAAAGGAATGAAATTCTAGTACATGCTACAACACGGATGAACCTTGAAAACATTAGGCTGAGTGAAATAAGCCATACACAAAAGGACAAATATTGTATCATTCCACTAGATTCCACTAGAATAATCAAATGGGGAGTGGGTGTAGCTCAGTGGTTTGAGCACCTGCTTCCCATGTACGAGGTCCTGGGTTCAATCCCCAGTACCTTTTAAAAAAATGAAAAAAAAGTAGAATAATCAAATTCAAAGAGACAGAGTATAGATTAGCCCTTACTAGGGGCTGGGGGCAGATGGAAGAGAAAGTTATTGTTTAATGGGTACAGAGTTTCTGTTTGGGGTGATGAAAAAAATTGATAACGGATGGTGGTGATGGTAGCAAATTTTGTTATATATATATATAAAACCAACATAAACTATTTAAAAATAAAATTTTTAAAAAAAGGATGCCTGACCATACAATTAGGTATAAGTGACCCTATTTAAGTAGCAAGGGAGCATAGGCTTTATCTATTCTTGATCTGACCAGAAGGAAAGGCTGGAAGGTGATAAGCCCTTGTCTCCATACAATAGGTTTGGCTGTCCCTTTTTTCTTATTACCAGCAGCTAACCCTTTAAGGGCAGTGGTGCCCTGCCTGGCCCCGTGGCTTTATGACTCAAAGTCTTAAGATTTACAGCATTTTCCTAAGAGACAAAGGGCATTCTGGTAGGTCACTCCTCTTTAATACCCATCGGTTAGTCATTTACTATGGATGACTCATTCAAGTAAATTGGTTTTTCAGGCTATCCCTCTGGAAAAGTGGTTGTATTTTTATAATTAAACCCAGCCACACAGTGATTCATTCTCAACACAGTCATTTCTGTGCACAAGCCTAGAGGGGACAAAGATGCAAGGGCAGTACCAGCCTTTAAGGCACTTTCAGATTTATCCTGGAGGATGCCAAGATACCTCCTCAGTTCTATCAAGTGTGTGCGTCCTGTGGACATTTCCTTTCTACAGTGGAAAACTGGATGAAATAATTTATTTTTGCATATCTTATTAATTATTTGGTTAATTTAGAAAGCCTGGCTTTCTTTGTGATTTCCATAAGCCAATCCCTGCAAGTTTCTTTGCTCTGTTTTTCGAGACCAGTTGTAAAAGTTGGAACTTTTGATTTCTGATCTTAGACAGAGATGAAAAGTAAATCACTTTCCCTGACAATAAAAACAAGACAATAATACTTATCTATTTCCTCCACCAAAAAGACAAGGTGAGGTTAAAAGACAAGTATACATAGAATAATCTGAATTTACCATATTAAATGTATTAAAGAGTTGGCTGATAATGGAGTTGCTTTGAGACTAGGTCTATTTATCCAAAATTAAGTTACCAATTTTTAGTCTGTTCTCTGGCATATAGACATTGTAAAGGTATTTTTCTTTTGTATTTTTATAAACAAAGCAACCTATTAATTGAATTCTTTGCTCTTTTAGTTTTTTATCATTTTAAGGGGCATTAAATAGTTAACTCAAGGGAAGAGCATTGAAAACAATAAAATCTAACAGCCCAGTGTTCACACCATAAATCCAATCACTTAGCAAATATTTATTGAATGCCACTTGGATCCTTCAGTGGACAAGAAAGCAAAGAACTATGCCCTCAGGGAGAGGAACAGGAAGGAAAGGCAGGGAGGAACCAAGAATAAACAGCCGACATGATAAATAAGTAAATTCTAGAGCATTCTGGAAACTGATAAGTGCTATGGAAGAAAAGAAAAATTTGAGCTGGAGCTGGGCAGGAGAAGTTGGTTGGTTAGGGGAAGATACAGGTTTCAATTTTTTTTTTTTAAAGTAGGTACCGGGGATTGAACCAGGACCTCATACATGGGAAGCAGGCGCTCAACCACTGAGCTACCTCCGTTCCCCAGTGGGATTCAGTTATAAATAGGGTAGCAAAAGACTTTATGGAAAAGGTGACATTGAAGTAAAGACTTGAAGTAGGTGACAGAATTAGTAGATAACAGGAGGTGAGTGTGCCAGATATAGGGGATGGCCAGTGCAAGGATGCCAAGTCAGGAGTGCCAGAGGGACAGCTCAGGAGCCAGAGTGGCTGGGTTGGGGTGTAGGGGGAGGTAATAGGAGGAAAGGTCAGAGTTAAGCTCCAAATTAAAATGTTTGCTTCTTTCTTTAATTTTCTCTTAGTAGCAATACAGCTTTATATACCACGCATCCTTTGTTTTCTGACATTATAAGATCCCAAGTAGCCAATATATTATGAGGCTACTTGGGCTGCCTAATATAATCTAACTTCATAGAAATGCTGCAGTCCATTGTGAATCATACATTTTTAAAAACATCCATTTACCTTATGTTTTAGAGTAACAAATTACTATTATATTTTGTAAAATGTCATGTGGTCTTGCCATTCATTTCCACCCTTTAGTCACATTGTATCAGTGAAATTATATCACGTGTCCATTTTCAATTTTTATTTACTGAGTGCTCAAAATATAGAATATGTGTAACAAAGTTACATCACAACCACCAGTGGCCCAGTTCCAGCCATAGTCCTTCTGTTCTGGCATGAGCAGGAGCACCCTCCCCAACCCCTCCCCTGCTCAGTGCAGCCCCTGCTGCAGGGACCCTCTCATGTGCTGACCCACCAGTGTGGCAGCCCCAGTCTGCTGCAGCATCCGCCTGTCCCAGCTGTCCCGTGCCCCTTGGGAGAATGGTAATGTCTGAACCCCGAGGCTGTCTCTGGAAATCTATGGAGCCAGCACAGCCTGGGGCGGGTGGAGGTGGGGGTGGGGAGGGCTGCATTTTGTCGCCTGGGCCTTAATGCAGCTTCTCTCAAAGCTTTTCACAAAGACAGCACCATCAGCTTCTGGCCCCATCCCTCTTCCTGGGGTTCAACCAACCCAGTGAAAGGGTTTGTACTGAGATTGGTTATGACATCATTCTCTAGTCCTTTGTCCTTACTCCATTCTCTGGCACCAAAATCCTTTCCTCTTCTAGCCAAAAATCAAAAAGCTCCCAGGCATATCAGCTCAAACAGATACAGAGGCGCTCTCACATAGGCTATCAACCAAAAAACACAGAATCCCAGTTTGAGACAGGAGACTTTGTTACTAGAACTGAAATATCCCACAGAAAGTGCTAGAGATAAAGGGGTGGAAAGAGCAATTCTGCTTTCTTCATTCTCTGAGTTAATTCCACCTTATGGTC
>JAQZBX010030613.1:0-26739 GCA_029593785.1 Cabassous unicinctus | reverse complement strand
GAAATGCAAGACCAAAAAATCATACTCTGTTTTGCAGACAGGAAAAAAGTATCAAAAACCAGAATTCCAAACAGAGCAGCTAGAAAGGGGCAATTTTATAAACCTCATCAGCTGAATATCTATCATGAAGTGATTTTCACCTGATTGCAAAACTGCCATATTTTGGAACACATTTCAATTTAACAGATATACTCTCTTGTCAAGACTTCATATACTTCCAAGTTACAAACCTGTGCTCTGCCTTCTCCCATCTAAAAATGGAAAAACTTTAAACAATGAACGTACATTCTATTAAACATTCTATTAAACCATTATAGATGAGCTTATCATCTGTTTAGTGTAAATGCACTAATCAGGTACATTTCCACCAAGCACTAGGAAAATCTTGTGCATCACAGTTCAGCTAAGGTGTTAAGACAATCCTTCTTGGAGTTTCTTTTTCATGATGTCAAAGAAGCATGTAAGCCACATTAGTTCAGTTGTTGCTGTGTGTTTTAGTATCAAACCTTCATAAGCTATAGATTCGTATGCTACGGCTTAAAATAGGGGAGAAAGAAAGTAAAGGAAAAGGAAACACACTATATGGTCAAAATATAATTAAAGAATAAATTCTCTAAGGGCAAGTTGGAGAAATAGATACTTTCCCAGCAGCTATGTCTGAAATTTTGGGGTGTTTTTTTTTTTTTCCCTTGCTAGATAGGGTTGTTGTTGTTTTTTAAGCGTAGCTTTTAAAGCCACCAGTTTTCAGAGTTCAAAAAAACAAGATTTGAGGGTAAAACAGTGAGAGACAGGATGGAAAGAGTCTGTGGGGAAGGAGGAAGGTTTATAATGCTGCCTTGACATAAGAAATTTCTCATCAAGAGGTAAAGCTTTAACACAGTTAATGAAGCTGTCTTATGTGAGCAAAAAAGAGCACCTAAAAACTAAATGTGCTAATATTTCTCAATTCTAGAAACTATAGAAGTCACATGTAAGTCTGAAGAAGCTAGTTTGAAAATACCTGTACAAAAATATAAAAATCTATAAATTTTTTTTGTTTTAAGCTTGTGTTGATCTTTGAAAATATTACATGCACAATAATACATCAATTGGAAAAGTGGCAACTAAAGAATTAGATATAGTTTTAGCTTTTTTTCTTTCTTTACATATATATATACATAATACAATAAAAATAATCTGTATTTTGGTTTGGTGGAAGTATACTACAATAAGCTAAATAAACTTTTTAATTTTCAAAGTCAAAAATTATTTTACTAATAGCTTACTAAAATGAAATATATTAAAATTTCCTACAATAAGTGCAGAAATAAAAAGATTTACAGACACCTAAATGGCCACCAACTTATCTACTATGGAAGCGAACTAGAGGAACAGCAAAATAATATTTGTATGTATGGATGCTCCTTCTGTAGATAATTGGACCCAACAGAAATAAAATTCACAGTTCAGTAAGATCCCTAACCCTGACCTTTTAATTTTTTCTTTTTTTTTTTCCTTTTTTTTTTTTCATACATTCATACAGTATCATGTAAGCTGTGCAAAACTTTACTTAGACTGGCAGTTTGCCATATCAGTTGCATTTGTCTTTGGTACAAAAAATAAAACAATCGCAATAATGTGCAAGTATTTGTCTTCTTCCGGTCAAGTACCGAAATTGAGTTTTCTAGAGCCATCTTTTTTTTTGTTTGTTTTTTTTGTTGTGTTTTTTTATACAATACACAGACTCTGTGGCATATATCTACATTTCAACATAGTCCTATATACATTCAAAAAATCTGAAAAAGAGTTGGAACAAAAAACCATTTAAACCCCATAATTTTTTCCATCTATATATCTTGTTTTTCCTCATTAGGGTTTTTCATCATACAAAATATAACCAGTTTTGTAGTTTCCCCAAAATACAAGGCACAAAGAATATGCTTTTTTTTTTTCTTACTTGCACAGACAGTGATGATATATATATATTTATATCAATATATATATTGAGCTCTGAAATGAACGTCTAACCTGGCACACAGGCATGGGTGTGCCATGTACAAGTGAGATTAATAGTGGAAAATTAGAACATAAAGCAATAATTCTAAAAACAACCTAAACTGTTTTAAAAAAAATGCTTCCTCAATTTTTTGTGTGTGGTTCAGAGCATAAACCTTCCACAATATTTGGCATTTACTATTATCTTCACCCTTCTAAAATGTTTTACTTCAACAGATTTTTGCAATCTGTACCTAAAACATTTACTTAAACATATGGGAGTTTCAATTCTGATGCCAATAGCAGTTTTAACCATGGTTTATGCTCTGAAAATGCAATAATCAAGTATTTTGGATCATGCTTCACTTATGCTACTTAGTTCTTAAAACAATGTAACCTAATTGTAAATGTTTACATAATGCTAAACTGACATGCAAAACAGAATGAAAATTTACAATGAAGGACGTGACAAACACAGACATTTCTGACCAGTGGTCCAATGAGGCTGATTACACTTTTGATGTTGGTATCCTTAGTCCTACAAGGCCTCCAGTGGGATTTCCTTCTGCAGTCTTCTCTAACACTTGGTTAACAAATTCAGATGTTTGCCCAGCAACCGGGAGACCTGAAGAGAAGAGAAAAAGGGTGCATTTAGACACAATAATGGAGAGGGCTTGAATGGAAGGTAAGTAATAGGAAACATCTGAGAGTCAGGTGTGACCCTTAAAGCTTGGTTTTGGTCCCAAATAAGTGCTCTGCTGCTTGCTACTGAAGACTCAAAAATAATTCTGCCCACCACATTGGAACCAACAATCTTAAGAATAACCATTTTAAAGTCATTCAATATTTTCAAGTGGGGACAGATGACAAGAAGTAACAGTCCAAATAATAGTCGAAACCCAAACCCAATGCCTGCTGACAGGCATTTCCCTAAACCTACTGAACATGTTTTTTCCAGGTTCTCTCAGCCAGTTTCTCCCAACTGCTCCAACCTCACATGTCTCCAGCCCACCCAATCGATAATATTTCTCTGAAGGATTTTAGTCATTTTAATAATTACTGGTTCAAGTTTATGCTCCTTTTTCTTCATTTTCAAGAAAAGAAAATGAATAAGTAAAGTTAGAAGGGAAGAAAAAGAAAAGTTGGGAGGTAGCTGAAGTATGTTGATTTTCTCATCTTCTATAGCTGAGGACAAAAGAGATTTAAAATTGATAAATCGAATAACAGCAGTATACTTGAAAGACATTAAGAAAAATAATAAAAGGTTAAAAGGAGGTGGAAGTAGAAATATTTCTGTCATTTTTTCAGTCATTACTCATAGAAAGAAGTCAAAAAGATACTGTAAATATAGAGTACTGATACCACCTTAACCAAGCGATCAAACTTAGCATGACCAATAATGGGGCAAACTGATTTTTATGAGCCTCTGAGGTGATGAAATGTGAAGGATAGATTACCTATGAGGTATTCGTGCCAAAAAAATATTTAACTGCATCTAATCATGAGGAAACAGACAAATCCAGATGTTGGGACATTCTGCAAGATCAAGTACCTGGACTTCATGAAAGGAAAACAAAGGCTGGGAGACTGATAAAAGTTAGGAGACAAAGGGGACATAACGAAAAGCAATGCATGATCTTTGATTGGATCAAAAACCAACAAAAAGGCTATGAAAGAACATTATTGAGATGTCTGGAAATTGAAGTATGGATTCTATATTAGATATTCTATCACTGTTGAAGTACTTGGGTGTGATACTGGTGTTGTGGTTATATAAGATAATATAAAATCTGACAAATTACCATAGAAGAAAAAAAATTTTCAAAGAGTTAATCACCAAAATCAAACAAACAAAAAACACCAAAAACCCACACAGGGCCAGAGTTTCAGAGTATTCTACCAAACCCTTAGGAAAAAGAAGTCCCAACATATTTAAAGTGCTCCAGGGGGGATTTCTGGGAAGATGCAGTGTGGCAGCATAGATTTTTAAGCTCCTGAAATCTCCATATGAAAACAGAGCAACTAAATAGCAAAACCATAAAGCCATGGGAAAACATATACAAGTGACAAGGTTTCACCACAAACCCTCAAATCCAACAGGGTAGGAACAAACTACCAAAAGCCATAAAAACTGCATAGTATCAGCATGATTATGTTAGCATTTGTGTGCGAGGAGCCAGAAGGAAGCAGTGGACCTGAGAACAAAAGAAGTCTAACATAGCCAATAGGTAATGCACTAGAAAACACAAAAGGCCAACTTGAAAGCTGGAGCTGAAGCTGAAGCTAGGAGAGATTTTGTCTATTCCGATAGTGAGTACAGGTGAGTGCAAGGGACCCAGAGCAAGATGTGAAAGGGCAAGATGTGAAAGGCTGGAGCAGTCTAACCCCTGTGAACCCAGAAAACTGACCAGCCAGGGCTAGTCAAGGGCTAGCAGGACAAGGGCTGGCAATGATAAGAAACTTCTGGAGTTGGAATAAAAATTGAGTAAGATGAGGACAACAGATATGAAAGAGAAGGTAGAGATACAATGAGGGGAGGGAAACAGCAAGAAATCTCAGAAAGCTACCATATTTTTTTTTCTTTTTAAAAGCAGTTTTATTGAGATACATTCACATACCATACAATCTATCCAAAGTGTACAATGACTTTTAGTATAATCACAGTGTTGTGCATTCATCACAAAAAATTTTAGAACAATTCCATTACTCCAAAAAGAAAAACTCCACACCCCTTAGCAGTCACCTCTCAGTCTCTGTATCCTTCCCCAGCTCTACATAACCACTAATCTAATTCTATCTTTATAAATTGATTTTTATTTACATTTTATATAAATGGAATCATACAATATGTAGTACTTTGTGTCTGGTTTCCTTCATTTAGCATAAAGTTGTGGGGTTTTTTGTGTGCCTATGTTAACATTTTGTAACATTAACATACATTTGTTCAGTTTCAAAGAAAAACAGTCTTATATATGCAATATTACCCATATTCATATTTTGCATGAAGTTTTACTATGCTATGCAGCCCCATGTTACATTTTTAGCTTTCCTTCTAGAAATATACATGATTTTAGACTTTCCCTTTCAACCACTCTCATACCCATATAATAGCAGTGCTAGTTACAAACACTATATTTTTTGTTTGTTTGTTTTTTACTTTTTTACAAACACTATGTTTTGATTTCACCTTTTCTATTCATTTCCAAAGATTAACAAACAACTTTTTTACCATTTCTGCACAGGTTGACCCTCAGCAGAAAGCTACCATATTTTTTAAAAACATTAACTGAAGACAGGAGATTCAGTGAAGTTAGAAAAGTTGTTCTGAATCAAACCTTCTTTTAAAAGTTTAGAAAAACTAATTTCACATAAAAATGAGCAACAGAAAAGTATCACGGTCAAAATCCCACAAACAGTTATTCTATGAAAAAGGAAAAAAAGAACATTCCTATAAGCAATGAAAGCATGCCTGAAAGAGATGACCACAAAACAGATGAAAACCATAGCCTATTTTTAAATGAGCTAAAAGCCATTAAGAAAATGATACAGGACATAAAAGAACAGTATAAATCAGAAATAGAAAAACTCAGAAATAAGGTGACAGAATCCAGGAAAAAATAGAAATAAAAATGATTCATGAAATTAAGACAAAAGTAAAAGGAACACAAGAGCAGCAAACAAACACAACAGATAATGCTTGAAGAGAAAGAAAAGGTGAAGATGAGAAAGAATTTTAAAATAAAAAAGAAATGAAGATAAAACAAAAAAAGATTTAAAAAAAGAAACGAAGCGATAAAAAGGATTTGAGAAAAAGCAAAAAATAGTGAAGATAGGCAAAGAAGATCCAGCCCACAGTGAATAAGAGTTCCTGAAGAAGACAACCAAAGCAAGGGAACAGGTCAAATACTAAAAACCGTACTTCAAGAAAATATTCCTAAAATAAAAAGATTTGAAACTACATATTGAAAGAGCACAGTGCATACATGAATTCATCAACCTAAAATGACCACCTCCAAGACACAGTGTACTAAAATTACTGGGATTTAAAGAAAAAGAAAAAAATCCTTTGGCACACCTAGACAAAAATAGTAAATGACATATAAGGAAAAAAATCAGGCAATTATTACCTCTTCAAAAGCAACACTTTATGTCTGAAGAAAATGGAGAAACATATTCAAAACACTCAAGGAAAGAAAATAAATCAACGATTTGATATGTGGTAAAACTGGCTTTTAGGTGTAAAGGGCATACATAAAGTTACAAACATACAAGACCTTTATATTAAATAGGAAAAAGGTACACCTAATGCAAATTATGGACTATAGTTAACAGTAATATCTTAATATTCATTCATCAATTGTAACAAAGGTATCACAGCAATGCAAAGTGTCAACAAGAGGGGAATATATGAGAACATTGTATTTTTTACACGACTTTTCTGTAAACCTACAACTTCTCTAATAAGAAAAATTACAAAAAATTACAATAACTACAAAAAACCTTGCTAAGTGAAAGAAACCAGGGGAAAAAAGGAAAAAAGAATTTTCTTCTTGTAATATTAAATGCGCCACTCCACCAAACAAAAGAAGACTGAAAATGCATTTAAAGAACAAGAAATGACAGGCATGCTTTTAGGAAATACATAATACATTAAAATAGCATCAATCCGTTTGAAGGAAAAGTCAAGCAAACTGGTCACCACTACTCCCTGTTTTATTTAATGTTTGAGTACTGCATTAATCTACATAGAAATAGGAAGTAAGCTGCTATTTAGGGAAATAGTGATATTTAGGATCAATCCTTTACCTAAGGATTGTTTTCCAGTATAAATATTGTTCAACATTTGATCTTATATTTTGTTATTTTAATTTTTGTGTGCAAATATACTGTTCTTAGTTTTGTTTATTTTGCACTTGACTTTATATGAATTTACAACTTGACTTTTGAATAAAGTAATTCTGCAGCTTGACATAATAATTGAATATTTCATTCTTTTTATTACTCTAACTTACCCCATTACTATTTATAAACCATTTTTTCCCAAGCTTAGCAAAAAGAATTTATTAGATGTATGCCCAAGAGACTTGAATCTTTGGGCTGTCCATGTGCCAGCTGGGCCCTGAGCCTCAGCAGAGTTGCAACACCTACTCTCCAGTTCACTGGACACCCCCCCCCCAGGGCAACTAACAAGGAGGTGAGGATGGACAACCACCATACCAAGGAACCGAGAGTGTTTACAACTGCAAGCAAAAGAGTCCCATCACTCAGATGTATGGGATCTAAGCCCCCTCTCAATTAGAGGTGGAGTGGGGGCATCACCATCCCAGAATCCTCAGGATTGGGGAATAAAATATGGACTAGAATGGACTTACTGGTATTCTACTAGAGATTTATTGTGATTCTAGCAATGGAAGAAATTATATCATTGAAGAAATTATATCATTGATGTGGAGACAGTGGCCATTGGAGGTGCTAAAGGTAGGGAGAGGGGAAAAAGAGGTGTAATATGGCGGCACTTTCGAGACTTGGAATTGTCCTGAATGACAGTGCAACGACAGATACAGGCCATTATATATCCTGCCATAGCCTACAGAACTGAGCAGAAGAGAGCGTAAACTACAATGTAAACTATAATCCATCCTTAGTGGCAATGCTCCAAAATGTGTTCATCAATTGCAATGAATGTACCACACTAATGAAAGAAGCTGTTAATGTGGGGAAAAGTGGGAGGTGGGGGTAGTGGGGCATATGGGAATCCCTTATATTTTTTTATGTAACATTTTATGTAATCTAAGTAGTATCTTTTAGAAAAAATAAATTTTAAAAAAATAATAAAGTGAGTCTTGAGGTTCTGGGGGGAAAAAAAGAATTTATTAGAAACTATTGATAAGCAATAATCACTGAAATGTCATTCTGCTTAGAACATTCTCATTTAATCCACGCAATTACTCACATTTTATAGATAAGTAAAATGAGGGTGCAGGGAGTAAAGCCACTTTCCTAAAGTCCTCATGTGGTAAGTGGCAGAGCCAGGACTTGAATTTAGAACTGATTTCAAATACTCTGATCTCAACGACTATGCTGAACAACTCTTTATTTTAAAAAGTAACAATTTCTGGACATGACCTGTGGTATTGCTAGAAACCACTAGTTTTTTTGGTTAAAAAAAAAAAAAGGAAATGAGGCATGAAGAACCTAAAGTATCTTAAAGAAAATGTTTCAAGAAGGAAAAGAAATGGTCAAAGTATCAAATGCTACATGAAATGTCAAGAAAAATAAGTTCTCAGATAATTCTACTGGATGAAGCAATTAACGGGCCACTTGTGAACTATACAGTTCATAAACTATACAGATACGAATGCCAGATGGTAGGGGGTTAAGGGGAGATACTGCAGTATAGTGCAAGCACTGGAACTAGGAGAACTTAGCTCTATTCTTAGTTCTGCCACTTAACTGGCTGTGTGACTTAGGGCAAGTTGCTTAATATTTGGCTGTGCTTCCAATTCACCATTTATAAAACCAGATAATAATAATAATAATAATACCTTTTTCACAGAATTGTGGAAAAGACCCAAAATACCTTAGCATACAGGTAAATATAAAATATAGTAAGTACTCAATTAATGTTAGTTGTTTATCCCTTACATAAGGAATCCTAAATCTCTCTTTCATACCTTCTCCTTTAGTCTTCAAACTTAAAGACTAATAGTTAAATTTCATAAAATAGTTGGGTCAAAATCTACATGCACTGTTAATTTTAATGATTTCAAATTGCCCTTCAAAAACACTGGTATATCTTACACACAACACTGTCAAAAGAAACCTGTAAGTAATTTCACAGACCATGAGAAATGTGCTCTGTGCCCAGACGCATTCAATGTGTACTCATATTCAATTAAAGAAAACGTAATCATTTTGATAACTATGAAAACAATTACTGTTTAAACAGAAACTTTTCTTCCCCATCCCACTCAATTTCACCATCTTCATTTCTTCATAGCACTTGTCACAATTTGTTATTTTTGTTTTTCTGCTTATTCTTTGTCTTCCCTTTTTATACTACAAGCTTCATAAGGGTAGGGACCCAGTCTGTGTTATTCATCCCTGTATTCCCAATACCTGGCATACTGTAGGCGCTGGGAAAATTTTATGGAATGAATGAATTTATAGTAAATAGAGGTCAGAAAAACTCTCTTAACAGAAACGTAAAATTAATCCAAGATATTTACAATAAAAAAGAGAAAGAAATATAAAACAAGACAGTATAAGTTAAAGTTTTTGTTCCTCTAAAATTCAGTTGTAAATAGCTAGTTAATGATTGAAAAGTAGGATCTGATTCTTCTAAGTGACCTATTCAGTATTCAATTGGGATTCTGGGGGAAAATGAATAGGAAAAAATTCTCAGGTAACTGAAGGTTACCATTCTACACAAGGCCTATGTTAGAACCAATTTTCTAATCCTAGAATAAATACTGTTAAACAAAGAATATACAATATAGCTGAACCAACTTTATGACATGTCAAGGTTGTATTATGCCGTAACGGCTTTGAGATGCTACTGATTTGTAAGGTGATTTGTTCCTATGGCAGTTAAGCTCTGGAGATCTAGGGTCTATAGGTCTCTATGTTTCCTGTCAGCTACTGCTCTGCCTGGCTTCAGGATGCCTGCCTCTATGATCCTTCCCATTTTATGTAATCTATTAAGGAAAGAGAAACCAGATAATCAAGTTTACTGGATTTCTGTAAAATGTATTACTGAGTTAAATAAGTAAGAACCTCCACTAAAGTGTAAACAGAAGGCTAGACAGATCAGAGATCTTTTTTCCCCCATGGAAGTTTAAAGTTGCTAAAAGTGTGTCTTTCCTAAGTATTAAGAGCTAGACAGTTCAATGATGAAAGCCAAATGTAACGGTTGGGCAATTTGATGTAATTATGAATTCCAAAAATATAATTGGATCATGCTTGTAAACTGATCTGTTAATCTGGGCATGATTAAATTATGATTAGGGTACTGACTGGGCCACATCATTAGGGCATTGAACCCACCCCTTGGTGGGTGGGGGAAGAAAATATAAAAGGCATCACAAAGAACAGAGTTGCAGCAGTTTTTTGAGAAGCAGTTCTGAAGTTGGAGTTTTGATGTTGGAGAAAAGGCCCCAGGAGAAGAGAAGCAAGCCGTTTACCTGATAGTCTACAGCTGACTTTGTGGAGGAAACAGGAGCTAAGCACGGAGAGAAACACAGCCCCAGGAAGAGAGGAACCCAAGAAGCCTGAACCCTAGCAAACTTTGGCAGCTGTCTTGCTCCAACACGTGGCAAGGGACTTTGGTGAGAGAAGAAACTTAACGCTTTATGGCCTGGTAACTGTGGACTTCTACCCCAAATAAATACTCTTTATAAAGACCAACCCATTTTTGGTATTTCACATTAGTACCCCTTTGGCTGACTAATACACCAAATAACAAACTGTGGTAACTATCAGTACATGTTTATGAACACTAAATTTCAAAAGAAAAACTACTCTCAAAGGAGAGTAACTACAATGAAAGCACTTGAATTTTTCCTTACACTAAAAGAACTTTTACTATCCCTAGTGTAGGATCATATATTCTAAACTATACATTATTTGTGATTAATTTATCCAATATTCTTCTTACCAAGAGTATCTTTAATGAGGATTTCAAGCTTCTGCCCCATGTTAGGTCCTCTCTCTTCTCTTGGATTCTGTACTCGGTTTACAATTTCTTGCTTGATGGAGTTGATTACAAACAATAAATTATCTGCAAAACAGAACAAGATAGTTGGAATGTGTCACTAACATGGCAGAATTTTTTATTAGGCAACAAAAGCTGCTCAATTAAAAAATGGAGAATGTATAAGAAAATATTAAGCAGTTATGGTTACAAGTTTTCCTATCCAAAGAGACTAATTTCAAATGATGTGCCATTCTGATGACACATTGCAGACATGTATTAATGTCTACTATCCTGTAAGCAAAAAATTGCTTTGTCTTCATAGCTTTACAAGTTATGATAGTACATGGTACATTGAATTTTTTTTCATTAAAAAATTTATTGAAGTATTTCATACATGAACATACATAAAAGTATAACTGAATTTTAAGAGCTTAGTAAATGTTTATTAAATAAATAAAACAGTATCTTTGAAAGACAAAAGCTTTAAAAACAAATTTCCCCATTTCATACCCATTAGAATGGCTGCTATTAAACAAAACAAAAAAAAAAAGGAAAATTACAAGTGTTGAGGAGGATGTGGAGAAATACATACTGCTGGCGGCAATGTAAAATACTACAGCTGCTGTGGAAGACAAATTGGAAGTTCCTTGGAAAGTTTATTATACTATGTGATCCAGCAATCCCACCACTAGTTATAAACCCCAAAGAACCTAAAGCTGGGACTCGAACAGATATTTGCACTATTTACAGTAGCGTTAGTCACAACTGCCAAAAGATGGAAACAACCCAAGTGTCCATCAACCGATGAATGGATAAACAAAATGTAGTATATACATACAATGGAATATTATTCAGCAGTAAAAAGGAATGAAGTTCTGATACATGTGACAACATGGATGAATCTTGAAGATATCATGTCGAGCGAAATAAGCCGGACACAGAAGGACAAGTATTGTATGACTTCACTGATATTAAATAATTAGATTAAGCAAACTCAGAGAGTCAGAATCTAGAATATAGGATAATAGGGGACAGTATAGGGATAGGGAATGGGAAGTTAAGGCTTAAAACATATAGGGTCCCTATTTGGAACAATGGAATTGTTCTGGTAATGGATGCTAGTGATGGTGTAGCACAATATTGTGAACATAATAGCACTGAAATATATATCTGAATGTGGTTAAAAGGGAAAATGTTAGGTTATATACATTTTAACAGAATAAAAAAAAAATTTTTAAAGTCCATGGAACTGCATTACACAGTGAACCCTAAAGTTAAACCATGGACTATAGTTAATAGTACAATTATTAAAATGCGCTTTCATCAATTGTAACAAATGTTCCACACCAACGCAAGGTGTTAGTAATAGGGTGGTATATGAGAAAACTATATTTTATGCACGAGTGTTCTGTAAACCCATAACTTCTCTAATAAAGAAAAAAAAAAGGAAATTTCCTCACCTTGAGAAGATTAAAAAAAAAAGAGCAAAGTTAACCCAAAGTAAATAGAAGAAGGGAAATAAAAAAGCTAAGAGCAGAAAGCAATGAAACAGAAAATAAACATATAATAGAGAAATTTAACAAAGCTAAAAGCAGGTTCTTTGAAAAGATCAACAAAATCGACAAACCCCAGTTAGGCTGATCCTGAAAAACAAGAGATAACACCAATCACCTACATATATGAAATGAAAAAGGGACTATGACCTCAAAATCTACAACCATTAAAAGGATAATAATAAAATACTATGCTGCTATGCCAACAAATTTAACAACTGAATGAAATGAACAAATTTCTTGAAAATGCATCTTAAAATAGACAAAAGAAACAGAAAATCTGAATACCCTATCTCTAGTAAAGGAATTGAATTTATTAAAAATCTTCCCCAAAGAAAACCCAAATGGGTTTCAATGGCCAAGTCTATCAAATACTCAAGGAAGGAAGAAAATCTTGTCAAGCTTTCATTAAAAAAAAAAAGAGAAAAAGGGATCATGTTTGAATTCATAATATAAGGCCAGTATAGCTCTTAATACCAAAAGCTGACAGACATTACAAAAAAAGAAAATCACAGACCAATATCCCTCTTAAATATAGACACAAAAATCTTTAACAAAACGTAAGCATCAGAATCCAACTTAAAATACTAGAATAGACTCCAACAAAATAATAGCAATGGACTCCAATATAAAAAGGAAAATATAGGAGACGGATGTGGCTCAAACGATTGGGCGTCCATCTCCCATATGGAGGGACCTGGGTTCGATCCCTGGGACCTCCCAGTAAAAAATAAATTAATTAATTAATTAAATTAAATGTTTAAAAAAAAAAAAAAAAGGAAAATATATATCATAACCAAGTAGAGTCTCTCTGAGAAATGCAAGGTTGGTTTAACACTCAAAAATCAATTAATGTGGGAAGTGGATGTGGGTTAAGCAATTGGGCTCCCACCTACCACATGGGAAGTCCATGGTTTGGTTCCTGGTGCCTCCTAAAGAAGACAGCGAGCTGGCATGACGGGCAGGTGCAGCAAGCTGACACAACAAGATGACGTAACAAGAGACAGGAGGAAAAACATAATGAGAGACACAACAAAGCAGGGAGCAGAGGTTCCCGGTGCCTCCCAAAGAGGATGAGCAGAACGGAAAGCTGGTGCAACAGGCAGGCACGGCGAGCTGACACAACAAGATGACGCAACAGGAGACACAAAGGAAAAAACATAACGAGATACACAACAAAGCAGGGAATGGAGGTGGCTTAAGCGATTAAGTCATCAGTTTCGGTTCCTGGTGACTCCAAAACAAAGACGACGAACAGACACAGCAAGTGCAAACAACAAGGGGGTGGAGAAAGATAAATAAATAAAATAAATCTTAAAAAAAAAAAAAAGCAATTAATTTAACTCACCATAATAACAGGTATGTGATATATTAATGGAATAAAGGAGAAATACAACATGATTGTTTCAACAGATATAAAAAAAGGGGAGAGGACTGACAATATTCAATACCCATTCATGATAAAAACTTTCAGCAAACTAGGAACAGAAGAGAACTTCCTCAAAATGATAAAAAGCATCTACAAAACAAAATCCACAGCCAACATATATTTAAAGACTGAATTAGTTCCCCCTGAGATGAAGAAGTAAAACCATTCCTATCTGTAGATAATGACTGCTTCAATAGAAAACCCCAGGGAATCTATAAAACTACTACTAGAACAAATAAGTAAATTTAGAAAGGTCACAGGATGCAAGAGTAATGCACCAAAATCCATTTTTATAAACTCATAGCAAACAACTGGAAAACAAAATTTCAAAAACAATTGCATTTATAGTAGCAGCATCAAAAAATACAAAATATCTAGGAATAAATCTAACAAGAAATGTTAAAACAGTCTACACTGAAAGCTAACATGATAGAAATTTTAAAAGACATCACTAGAAGGATATCTTTTTACATTTAAACCTAAATGTAAAAACTACAACTATAAAAAATTCTAGGAGAAAACATACAAGAAAATATTTATAACTTTAGCGTTGGTAAAGGTTTATTAGAACACAAACATCATGAAACATAAAAGGGAAAAAATGTCAAACTGAACTTCATCAAAATTTAAAAAACTTTTGCTCTTTGAAAAATGCCAATGACAAAAATTGGCAAACAAGCCAGACTGGGATAAACATTTATAATACACTCTCAGACAAAAAACTTGTATCCCAAAAAACAAAAGAATTCTTACAACACAATAGGAAGTAAAACTGACTTTTTTTTTTT
Source organism: Cabassous unicinctus (assembly GCA_029593785.1). Taxonomy (NCBI): domain Eukaryota; kingdom Metazoa; phylum Chordata; class Mammalia; order Cingulata; family Chlamyphoridae; genus Cabassous; species Cabassous unicinctus. The sequence goes on along the minus strand of JAQZBX010030613.1, from coordinate 12,300 downwards.
TAAAGGCAAAATATTTGAACAGATATTTCACAAAAGAAAATACATGAATAACCAGTAAGCCCAGGAAAGGTGCTCAATGTCATTAATCAGAGAAATGCAAATTAAGACCACAATGAAATACCACCACACACCCGTTAGATTGACTAAAACTCAGAAGACTGACCTTTCCAAATGTTGGCAAGGATGTGGAACAACTAGAACACTCCTATACTTAAAGTTTTGAGAATGTAAAATGGTACAGCCACTTTGGAAAAACAGTTTGGGAGTTTTTATAAAGCTAAACATACATCTATCCCATGATCTAGCCATTCTATTCCTAGGTATTTACCCAAGAGAAATGAAAATATATGTCCACCCAAAAACTTGTACATGAATATTAATAGCAGCTTTGTTACAGCCAAAAACTAGAAACAATCCAAATATCTATCAACAGATGAGTGGATAAACACACTGTAGTATATGCATACAATGGACTATTCAGTCACAAAAGGATCTGATCCAAGTATTGCTACAGGTAACTACATGAATGAGTCTTAATTATGGTACATGAAAGTAGCCATGCAGCCATATTGTATGATCCATTTACATAAAATTCTATAAAATGCAACCTAATCCAAAGTGACAGAAAATTCATTGTGGCTATCTAGATAGGAGTAGAGGGAGGAATGGCTTTCAAAGGAGCATGAGGAAAACTTTTGGGGGTGAGGGAAATGTTCCTTATCTTAACTGGTTTCACATGTGTATACATATATTCAAACTGACCAAATTATATACTTTAAATATGTAGAATTATTGTACTTCAATTATACCTCAATAAACTCCAGGGCAACACGCATTTCCAATTTCAACACACAGGATTCCTATGGTCTGAAATAAATCTCTGCCTCCTCAGTGCTTTGAAACCAGTGACTTGTTATTCCTCATCTAATCATACAAAGAAGAAGCCAATCTAGATTGAGGTTGAAGAGGGAAGTGAGAAATAACAGGAGGGGGAGTGGGTGAAAAACAGTTTAAAACTACATGTAGGGCCGATATGTACAAAATGTGTCATTAAACAAGGAAAGTACAGTTGACTCCCTAAATCACATGAAATAAGAAATTTATGCTTCCTCTCCATGAATAACTGACAGAGAACACTTTACTCAAATACAGAGAAGGACATTTACATGCTAGTTGGACTTAGGGAAAACAATGAGGTTCCCCCACCCTCAACCCGTTAAAAATAAATAAGGTCATGTTTAAAAAGAAAATACGTACATACACACATATCAAAATTAAACAAAAACAGAGCAGAATAGCTCTTTTCAAATCTTGGCAGTGTTCGTCTCAGCATTACTTGGGATGGGAGGTGGAGTGTGGAGGAAGGGCTCTCATACTACCATGCTTCCTAATTTAGGAAATGGAGGCCTTTGGCTCTCAGAAATTGAGGCCAAACATTAAAACCATAAACAGATCCTCCTTGCTCTGGTTCCATGTTCACCCAGGAATCTTCCAATTTTAATTTTCCCATATAGCTCGCTTATTTCAATCAGGGAGAAGATTCAGTCCACCTGAATCAGTTCCATTTCTCATTCTGAGTTTAAAAATCTACATTTCACTCACAAGGTAGTCTCTTGTGAGTTATGGTAGATGGAATCAATAGAAGAAGGCAGTCTAGAGTAGTGGGATGTGATGTGATGTGATGTGATGAGTAGTACTGTTGGTCCCTGACACCAGTCAATGAACAGTGCTAGTTCATGACTAATTGGACAAGAAATTAAATTTTTAATTCAATTAAAAATTCTTGTGAAGGACAAGAAAGTAAATTTTTCATAAAGTTAAGTTTACTCTATTGTGAGATCATGCCCTTTGCAGTTTTTAATGCTCAAATATCCTTCCTTGTATGAAATTACAGTGATGACTGATAATGTTCGTTTTAATATCTTCATTTGGCAAAATATAAAGTTGGCAACCCTAGGTTCCCAAGTCCAAAAATCTTTATCAAATGTGACTGGTTTGTGAATCACAAATTCTAGAAACACTGGGTTAACAGATAGGTAATGGATAATAAGTGTTCCACAAAGCAGTAACAGGGTGACTCTCAGATAACCTAGGAAGAAGCAAACATACCATTCCCCTGAGAAATGTACCAGAAACCCTGGGGAGAATTTTCAAACTACGTTTGGCAAACTATGCAAGAGCATTTCATTGGTTCTGAGATGGCTTCCTAACCAATAGTTGAGACTTCTCTTTTCAGAGACTAGAGAAGAGAAGCTACTAAGACAGAATTGTGAGAGAAATGACTGGATGAGAAGATCCTCTTCCCCCAGTTGACCAACTAAGAAAATGCTACCTTTTAAAGACAGGCCTCTTCCTACATAAAAATATCAGAAACTTTAAGTTAGTTCTGGAAACAAGAAAAGTTTAAGGCAGCCACAAAACTCAATTTGAGCTATGACAACACATTCAGAAACACATGTACACCTGGGTCCTTACCAACTCCCTAACTGTTCCCTACCCCAGAATCTTTTTACATCACAGAAAGAGACACAAGGTATGTATGTGTGTGTATGCATGTACATAAATGCAAAAACATATAGCAACATACAGCCACACAGATGTATGTAATCATGGATCAATACTTTAACTGAAACCATACACACAGATGCCTACATGTGTTCTGAAGAAACATAGACCCAGCATGCTCCCAGTGGCCTCCTGCATCTCCCTGCAGTGTGGGTCAGCTGTGTTCTAAAATGAAATATGAATGCCCATGACATTGCAATTATTATATATATACTTGCAGAGTTAAGGTCAAAATGTTTCAACAGCAAGAAAGAATAGTAAGAAAATGGATCTATTTTCATTCCAACAAAGGGACTATTGTTTTACCTAATTAGTTTACCTTGATTAGAGGTCCTCAGTGGCCATTAATAAATGATGCCATCAGTTCATATGAAAAGTTGCAAACTTCCCAGTTGGAAATCCTCTTTTTGCCCCCATGAATGGAAATAGATAATCAAGATAAAGTGGCTGGACAAAGTTTACTGAGTACCTATCTATGTACCAGGCACCATGCTGCACTTTAGAAAACCTCCAGAAACAATTAACAATTGATCATTCTGGTCACTGTACATTGTGCTACTGTTCACACAAATCACAACTTGCCTGACAGCTACACACCAAAGGGGACTGTTTTAGAGACAAAAGAACAAACTCATGGACCAAACTTTAGGAACAGTAACAGAGAAAGGGGGAAAGATAAGGTGGTTCTTATCACAGAAGTTGAAAAACAGAGCTTCCCAGCCACCTAGGTATATTAAAAGGGTCCCAGGTATGTGAGATAATGATCCCCTCACCCCGTCGGGCATCCTGCCATGAGCACCTCTTATATTCCAGAGATAGTTTTCTTCACGTGCCATGATGTGAGAGATTGGTAAGCACTGATCTAAACCAATGGCTCCCAAATATGTGTTAGGATAGCTGCATAAGAATAATTTGGAGTGTGTTTAAAATATGGACTCCTGGATCCCAACTTCCACAGATTCCAATTCAGAAGATATGAGGAGAAACCTAGGAATCTATATTTTAACAAGCTCCCCAGATGATTTTAATGAACCATTAAATTTGGAAGGACAGGTCTAAACTATACACTCAAAGGCTAAAAATACTATTGAAAGGGAAAGAAATTTAAGAAATCAGTCCTTAAAACTGACTAAACAAGCAACACAATTATAAAATATAAGAAAGGGAGTACGGATGTGGCTCAAATGGTTGGGTGTCCGTCTCCCATATGGAGGGACCCGGGTTCGATCCCTGGGACCTCCTGGTAAAAAAAAAAAATATATATATATATATATATATATATAAAGTAAGAAGTTACTGTGGTTACAAGTGGATCAACTATTTAGGGTAGAGATGACATTTGGCTTGGAGAGTCACAGATACAGACACTCATAATAAAAGGAGAATGTGAATGGATAAGAGAACATTTGGCTTACTGAATGGATGAACAAAAAGGAGACTGGTTGAAAATTGGGGCAGAATGCAGGAAAAGCAGCTAACAAAACCAAAGAAAATGAGTGTGGTCAGCAAAGCAACAGGAGGTTAATTAAATTCTTAAAAGTGTAAGTTTACCATATTCTGTGTTGAGGCCCCATAATTTCACTTTATTAGCTTCATACTGGGCTTTTTTCTTTAATCGACAAGCCCTGTGAAAGGAAGGAACAATTAGTTCACTTTTTTTTTTTTAAGTTAACATTCAGAATAGACTCTTTTGCTGCTATCAGACATTTTCTAATAGTAATCAAAAATTGCTATTACTGCCTACTGATGTTTAGATCAAGGAACTCTGCTACCAAAAACACATAATACAATAAATTATCCAAGTTGATTTTTTTAAATTTAGCACACATTCAAAAAAAAAGCTATGACCAGTACATATCTATTAGAATGGCTAAAAAAGCAAAAACAAACCAAAACTGATAACACCAAGTGTCGCAGTAGGTATGGAACAACTGGAACCCTCATATACTGCTGGTGGGAATGTAATATGGTGCATTCAGACACTTTGGGAAATAGTTTGGCAGTTTTTTATGAAATTAAACATACACTCCTGGGTATTTAATCAAGAGAAATGAAAACTTATGTTCACACAAAAACCTGTAAGTGAATGTTATGGTGGCTTTATTCATAGATGCCCCAAACTGTAGCACCTCCCTACAAAGGAATACTACCCAGCAATGAAAAGGAACAAACCTACATGCAACAACATGGATGGTTCTCAAATGCATTACGTTAAGTGAAAGAAGCCAGGTTCCAAAGGCTATATGTAGCATGATTCCATCAATAAGCTATTCTGGAAAAGGCAAAACTATAGGGACAAAAAAACCAGATTAGTGGTTGTGAGGGAATAGAGGTGGGGGAGAAGGGTTTACTTGAAAGAGATATGGGGGCATTTTTTAAGGACATGAAAATTTTCAGTATCTTGTGTTGGGGGTTCATGATTAGATATATTTGTCAAAACTTATATAAATGTACACTAAAAGGGATGAATTTTACTGTACGTAAATTATACCTAAATAAACCTGACTTACTAAAAAACAAGCAAAAATAAAGCTATGATAAAAATTTTCATTGTCATACTAATATATTGCACTTGAATCCATTCACCTCTCTCCACTTAAAAACTTTTTCCATGAAGATTGCTTCCAAAGGAAAAATTATAATACTCTTGTTCTAGTATTTATAATTGTACATGTTTCTGAATAAATGATTTAGAGCCATCTCTTGTACAAAAAGCTCACTTCAAGTCTAACCTCACTTCCTGGACTTTATTCCCATGAGTGAACATTATTACCATTTACCTGGAAGCCAATTTATTTTTTTCCTTCCTTGACCTTGGCCGGGCTGTTAAGGGAAGCTCACTGACTGGAGTCAGATCACTAATCACCTTATTCAGTTTCCGCAGTTCATTGCCTATCTGAAGTAGTTTTTTAGGATTTGGAGTAAGGTCTTCTACATCAGTTCTCCGTGATTTCTTTACTGCATATTTTCCTATAGAAAGTTTAAAAGGAGTTTAAATGAGATCGTTTTACTTAACAAGAGATATATTTTCCACAACCATACTTCAAACCACTCCCTCCCCACCCCACGTTTCTTTTTCAGAAGGCGCAGCATGTTAATCCATCCCAGAAGGGCTGCCTCCTTTCCTTTCTACCTAGTGGCTGGAAGAAATGGGGGCAATAAGGCACAATTCCAGCCTTTCCCAAGCCCTTCTCTACCCTTATGTTTCTAACCCCAGTGTGACAGATTCTTAATTATTTGCATGGCAGTCTAAGCAACTCAAATCCCAGGACTGGAGTGCAAGTTCAACTACATACAAAAATCAGTGTTAAGGTAAAATATACGGTCAGAAGACAGTTTGGAGATTTTTCCCAAACCAAGATGTTTTGATGCTATGAATGAAAAATTTTCACACATATACATTTTTGTTTTGGACTCAGACATTTAAGAACAAGTAAGGATCACTTTGTTTGAAAGCTCTTCTTCAGTTGCTTTGATAAGTAACATTACAAAAGACTTAAGGAGTCCTGCCCCGTCACTCTAAGCAAAGGCCTGGCTCTGTCCTCTAAACAACTCCAGTAAACCAAACAACTTTCCTAGTACTCATCACATGTTCCCTGGAATTATTTATTGTGCCTTTTCATTACTGGTAAAAAATCGATCTGAAGGTAAAAGTCAGGTCTTTAATCATAGAGAGATAAAAAGGCACAGAGTTGGGTGCCAGTGAAAAGGGAAAATGAGGCACAGATATACTTCAGATGCAAATCCTTCCTCAAAAATGCTTAGCAAATGAAATCTGTAGCATGAGTGATTACTAAACGTTTCCTGTGCACCAAACTTACAAATGTCCTCCCATCCCACTTTTAGTAAATACTTTGAATGAATGTAAACACAGCATTTATGCAGAAGAAATTCTCCACAACTATTTCTCCTTTCATTTCTTTCCAGCCCCCTCTTCTCCCTACCACTGCCTTGATTTCACTCTCTCTATTTTCATTTAGGTCTGGGGACTGGATGAGAAGGGAGTCCATTCTCCATCTTTCCAACCCTTCTGGTTATAGCAACTGAGACAGGTCAGTAATCAGCAGTCTACTGATCATTTCCTGGATGGGGTAAGTAGAATAAGAAGGGAATAGAAATGGTGTAGTTTTCACATATTCCTTCTTCCTGTCAAGGTGGTGGCTTTGGACACTGGGTGGTGGCTTTGGACACTGGTAAAAGCTATTTGTAAGTGACGAGCAGTCATGGCAAACACAGGAGCTCTACTGTTTCCTTCTCTCTCTAGTTTGCTAGAAAGAGTTGAATACCTAGGTACACGAAGTAAGCATTAAGGTTTAGTATCTCTATTTGTGGAATCACAATTTTTTTTTTTTTTTTAAACCAGGAGGTCCCGGGGATCGAACCCAGGTCCCTCCATATGGAGGGACGGACGCCCAACCATTTGAGCCACATCTGTCCCCCTTAGTATCTCTATTTAAAATCATCCCTTAAAATGAGTGACACAACGTATTTGACAGCAAATCCCTCTTACCATGATGTAAGCCATTTTTCTGATACATATTACTTGGCAAGGTATCTCGATTCCATTCAGATGGCCTCAGCATCCTCTCTTGCTGGGACGGTGTAAGTTGTTCACTATATTCCCAGAAGTACCTTCTTTTACCTCTCTTCCGAGAGGATATTGACGTCATCTCTTTTAAGTCTTCCACAGAATCATTTTCATAGCCTTAAAAAAAAAAAGTTCCCTAATTTTTAAACTTCAATAATTTCAATAACCAATCAGGAAGAAACAAAAAGATCTATTTATAACTTGATATATTTTCTTTCATCAGAAAACATCATTGTCCTGTCAAAGTAAGAAACCACATCTATGAAATTCTTTTTAATATGGAAATCTCTAACTCATAAGACATTCAGAGATTAATAAACATAGATAATTACACTGTTTATCCTCCTTAAGTTTACATATAGTCCTTAGGTTTCTCTTTGGTTTTTATGAGTTAGTATTTAACAATTTTTTGTATCTCCTAGTTCCATACAAGAATGAGAGAACAATGAAATACAGCTACAGGAATGTCCAAAAGTGCCATTAGAAAAAATGGTACTTAGACACTAGACCATGATTTTTAAATATCTTCCTTATGATATTATAAAACATTCCCAGACAGAGAGCTGTGTGTGTTTCTATGACGGTGTCCTACCAGGCAGAGTTTTATGAGGCAATGGTAGTCTTCTTCCTATCTCCCACCCAATCCCTTTTGGAAAAGTGCAAAAAATGACAGTTCTCACACAGGCTATCAAATAAAAACTTACCTGCCTATTCTAGCTAATATTTTACTGGGAGCAATTGCATTTACTTCATTTTTCAAGGGTATTTTCCTTATTAGGGGAAAGTTTCAGAAAATACTTAATTCAGACCCAATACTGCCAGGGTGACCTATAAACCTAAAATGACCACCTCAGATGTGACCCACATCATTAGTGCCAGGTACTTGGGAGTGTGGGGATGGGCCAGGCACAGGATGTACACAATCCCAAGCCTAAAGTGGCCAAGAAAAATAAGTGAGTGGTACTGGCCAAGCAAAATGACCACTTTCCCTCCTAAAAACAAGACTCGCCTGGAACTGACATGAAGATAGTGATGGCATCTCTGTGCTTTGAAAAAAAGTTAGCATTTTGCCATTATGGAAAAGAAAAAACTATAGCGACAGAAAATAGGTTAGTGGTTGCCAGGAGCTGGGGGTGGAAAGAGGGGATGACTACAAAAGAGAGCAAGGAAATTTTGGGGGATGATGAAACTATTCTGAATCTCGAGCTTTGACTGCATGTGTTTGTCAAAGCTCCTAGACATGTATACTTAGGCAGGGGTGAATTTAACTGTGTAAAAATTATACCTAAATAAACATGACTTTTTAAAAAAGGAATAAAAAAGGAGAGCAGAAAGATTTCTAGGCCATAGTCAAGACAAGCTCTTGTAGCATCACTGATATTAAGAGCATTATATTAGCTCATGTACGGTACTTTAAAATAACATGGCAAGTAAAGTCTGGCATGAACCTTAAGTCCTTCTTAAGAAACGAAATACAAGTCAAGCTGAGTGACACAATTACTTCTAGAAATCTGACTATAAAAACCTTGTTAAATACATAAAGCAATAGCCATGACCTATTCTTTGTGCTTATGTTTCACTTCAAATTAAATTATCAACCCAGCTTTGGAAAAGGTGCAAGGCCTTTGCTTCACTGGGCCATGGAAAAACTACTGGCTTGCAGAGATTACCCTAGCTTGGCTGGGAATACCTCAACACAAGCAGCTGCACCAACCAAAACACTCCCAACCCTCCTAACAATGTTAAGAAATGGTATTCCACATTTAAGTCTACCCCAGCCCAAACCATAAGGGAAAAACTCCTCAGGCAACCCATCCACCAGGACATTTAATGGATATGCTCCTTTAGCTAGCAACTAACTTTGCCTCTCTCCTTGAGTGGACTGATGTCTGGCAAAACACTGCTCCCCTCCTCACTTAATGCACCTGCATATTTCACTGGCAAATATTTTATTTGAGACCTCTAAGAACCTGGTAAGGAAGAGATTAACTCCATTTTACACAAAGAAACATGTTCATGTAGGGTTTAGGTGATTTGGCAGAGCTAGGACTGATTCAGACCTCATGATTCAAGGAGTCTTGTGACCCCCAACTCCAAGTGGGCTTCCCACTCACCCTACGCCTATCAAGTTGGATGGTCTAAATCATTTTTTTTCAAACATAGTTCATGTTAAGTTCAAATACAAAGATTTCTTCTGCCCCACCCAAACCAGTTATGTTTTGTTATATACATTCATCCTTTTACCAAAGAGGTAATGATGTAAGGGTCATCAGTTTTCATTGACCTAATATAGTAACCTTTTCTAATGGCATACACCATAAATTCACCATAATATACAAACACACACACACACACCACTATGGAGATTTGTCAGCTAGAAACTCCCCTTTCAATACAAAGACTACTATGAGTAAATAGAATGCAGATAAATTATATTCCCAGATCACTGCTCTAGCATTTAAAGTAATTAAATATTTCCCAAAGTGTGTTCTGGGGAACACTATTACCATAATATACACCTTCCCTGCCCCGCCCCCCAGGTGAGTTCTGTGGTCAAATAAGTTTTAAGAAACTCTCATCCTGGAGCTCTCTACTGCCAAGTCACTGTGCATATAACCATATTGAGAGACTCTAGGAAATCATTATAGTAAGTGAACCCACTAAACTGTAAGTTCCATGAGGACAAGTATTATATCTATTTTATTCATCTCTGTATAGCCAATACCTAATATGCATAGTGCACCTGATGCAAAAGTAGGCATTCAAAAAATGTTGTTTTTTTTTTTTTTTAACAAACCAGTAATTAACTTTGTTTAATGCAACAATGCAACATTTCCCAAGGAGCCCTTTTCCCGTTTTTTTGTTTTTTTTTTTTTGTCTGATGGGTCACCACACTAATCTAACTCATTCCTTCCTGACATGATTATCAAAAATAAGTTTAAAATGTCACATCTATCACCTAACATCTAATCTCAAGCATATATCTTTGGTTAGTACACACTACTGCCATTAAGCTGTTAAAGTCAACTATGAAAATGTTTAGTGGGGATTACAAATTAAACTCTCACTCTGGGGGCCCAATTCTTAGCCCTAGAATCATGTAATTCCATGACTCCAACTGTTGCATCCTGTCCACAGAATGGGCTCTATTAAAACCTGGGAGTCGGTCCAGAATAGGGACTGAAACTCCATTTTACACCTTTCCTAGAACTTTGTAGACTCAGGTACTGTTGTAGCCACCTGCCAAAAAACAGCATCAAGAGAGCTAGTTACCACAAAAGGCCCTTTGTACACTGTCCACTACAAATTAAACCAATCAACCCACCCTAAAACTAGCACACTGAAGAAAATATAACTATCCCCACTTTTCTGCTTCAAAGAATTTCTTTCTGCCTCTTACTGGTAAGTTACATTTGCATCCCTGAAGTTACTTCTTTAGCTCTTTCTTTGAAGAGGAAGAGAAATTTTCATTAGCAGATGTGAATAAAGCTCAAATAACACCATAGAATTGTGTTGATTTTGTGGTGAAAGCATTCCATTCATTAACATTTGTCAAAAGGAGTACTTGACCATGCCAGGTGATAGCTAATGCATATCTCTTATAAAGCCACTGCCTGGTTGCTTAAGACCAACCAACAACCTCACAAAAGAGGGTTCTAGGGGAGAAAAGGCAAGAGAATGTGGCATGACAGGACAACCCCAACCCCAACATTGGCTCCCTCTCCCTAATGGGGGTCATAGAGCTGAGAAAATAGAAATGCGGGGTAAACTTACCATATGAACATTCTTCACAGACTTACCTCTCAAAAAATTTAAGTGAAACCAAGTCAAAAGATCAAGGATGAAAATAAAGCAGAGTTAAAAGTCAAAGAAAAGCAAAAATAAAACCAGAAGTGGGATAGATAGTATAGCTCCCTCGTCTTGGTGATGGAAGATTTACTGACTCCCTGTGACTTACATATTCCTTTAAGCACCAGCTGTTGTTAAAGGCACTTCCTTTCCCACATTTTCCATGTCCCTAGTTATTACCCACCTCCTTTTTGTCTGTCCCTTCCCCTACTCTCCTATCCTAATCCTAAACATGGGACTGTAAGCAATAGGGCTGATTTGTCAGACTTGAAGCACCACTTAAGGACAGCCCTGTGATCTTCCAATGGGAGGGAGCTATATAACTTAACACTAGCGACAATGACAACTTTCCTTGAAAATATCTCAAATAAAGCAGATTTTAATAATTTGATGAGAGAACATTTTTCCTGTTAAGTGGAAAAGACAATTGTTCTATCTAGACAGTACATAGTGCTAAAAGTAAACAAACAAAAAAGACATAAACCCTTTTCTTCCACGTTAAACTTAAATTCCCTTTTGCTTACTTGAAAGCCCACTCACATCAAACAACTTAGTTGTGTCAGATATATAAGTTTAAGCATTTATTTAACAAAGATTTCACCAAAAGGAAAAAGTCTTTCAGCAATAATAGTGCTTCACTGGCTCCAATATAGCTTCTGTGCCTTAAAAAACCTCTCTGGAAATTAAATATCAGTGTTTATACTGCCTGAAATTCCAGTGATCATTATTATAACAAAAGGGTTCTTTTTTGACAATCTATAAAGTTTCCTTTTAGTAATTCTTTGTTGTTTTTTAAATGAAGAATTACTAATGCCAACATTATTTTTTAAGAAAATCACTTCTGCTTAAATTTTTAGGTCTTCACTTCTTTGTGCATTTTTAAACTGTGTGCCACTTGGCAATACCATTTTCATAAATAAACTGCATGAGCCTACAGCAATAGCCCAAGCATGTAGATACCGAAGTAAATCAGGTTTCAGGTTTCATTTTCTTTCTCCCTTTTATTTATATGCACTATATATAAATAAAGCAGAGTCTCCTTCATGCTCATTAAATTATAGCATGCATTTTTCTAGAATGGTAAAATACTGTGCAAATGAAAGATCCAGCAGAAACAAAGAAAAGTTCTCCTTTACATTATTCATAAAGTAGGCTTTGTCGATTGAAGGCATGAGCAATATAAACCATCATCACTTATTTCACCATTCTAGGTACTCCTAGATTCTCTCAAGTATAATAGAGGAACAAGTGCATATATAGGAATTTTTTTTTTTTTTTAAAGATTTATTTATTTTTAT
>JAQZBX010030612.1:0-26727 GCA_029593785.1 Cabassous unicinctus | reverse complement strand
CAGGAAGCAGAGCTGCTGGACCCAAGGTTCTTTGACCCTAATTGTCCTACAGGGCTTTAAGTGCTATGCAGGTACCTTCCAGGAATGTGGGTAACTCAAGCTGGGGAAGGGAAGGGCCTGAGAGCATCAGTTCCTCAAGTTACTAAGGAGCAAAAGGAGGCTGAAAAGGTAAGTTTTGACAGGACCAAGCTGAAAAACTATGGTTGTTCTCTTGTTGGTAGGGTCTATCCAGACTGTGTGAATCAAAAGGATTAACTCATAGATGGAATTCTATGCTGTAAATGGTTTTATTACATCCTGACTGGGTTGCAACTCTTGGGTTGAAGTTGAAAAACAACAGGCTGTGGGAAGCCGATGTGGCTCAAGTGATTGGGCTTCTGTCTACCATATAGGAGGTCCAGGGTTCGATTCCCAGGGCCTCCTGGTGAAGGCAAGCTGGCCCGTGCAGCAAGCTAGCCCAAGTGGAGTGCTTGCCCACACATGAGTGCTGGCCCATGTGAAGAGCTGGTGCAGAAAATGACACAACAAAAAAAGACACAGAGGAGAGACAATAAGAGACGCAGCAGACCAGGGAGCTGAGGTGGCGCAAGAGATTGAGAGTCTCTCTCCCACTCTGGAAGGTCCCAGGATCAGTTCCCAATGCCACCTAAAGAGAAGACAAGCAGACACAGAAGAACATGCAACGAATGGACACAGAGAGCAGACAATGAGTGAAAAACAAGGGGGGGAGGGGAATAAATAAATAAATCTTAAAAAAAAAAAAAAGAAATGAGTTTCAAGGAACCAGCTTTAAAAAACAAAACACAAACAAACAAACAAACAAAAAAACACCAGGCTAAGGAATTTGGCCCTAAATGGGTAAGGATATATAGAAATAAAAGAAATGGTTCCAGCCATCAGTGAGTTTATTACCCAATTTAGGGAAAGGAACATTTATTGATGGGAGGCCCTCTGCTAGTCTGTTGACATTTTCTATTCCAGAACCCAACAGTCTGGCCCCCAAGCCTTGTTGTTTGGACTGCAACCAGCATCCTTCCTTTGGCATATTTTGTCTCTATATTTTCCAAATCTTCCCTCAAGAGAGTGTGTGGGTTGTTCTCATTGATTTGGTGTAAGAGTGGCAGGAAATGGTGGTGGTTGTGGGGTGGGATCTGGGGTGGGTAGAAGGTAAGGGAGGCAATAGGACAAAAGGAAAGCTGGCTTGAATTTGCATTTTGGCTCTGACACTCTTTTTCAAAGAGAAATCTGAAGCAGATCATTTCTTAAATGTGAGCCTTGATTTCATCATTTGTCAAGGGAAGAGAATAATCAGGCATCTCCCCAGTGGGCATCTGATTAAATAGTGTACAGGAAGGTGCTCTAAATTCTCTGGTTCTTTGTCATTTCATAGAACATTTTGAAATGAAACTGTTAGGGTAAAGATGCTCATTTCTCAAACAAGGCTAGGGAGATAGCCAAGAGGCAGCCTCAAAAGCTTTCTGATTCACAGATAAGGTCAGACTACCAAATATGGGTAACCTGGTGAATCATCACAATACTGATGTGTTCATTACGAATTAGATGACTAAATTTAATCTTTTTTTTACTTAAAAATTTTTTTATCCTAGTAATATAGATACAACTATAAATTTCCCCTTTTAGCCACATTCCCATATATAATCCAATGCTGTTAATTACATTCACAATGTTGTGCTACCATCACCACCACCCATTACCAAAACTTTAAAATCAACCCAAATAGAAACCCTGAACCACTGAAGCATTAACTCCCCATTTCCTACGCCCAATTCAGCCCCTGTATTCTAGATTCTGATTCTATGAGTTTGCTTATTCTAATTATGTCTTTATTTATTTATTTACAACCCCCCCACCCATTGTTTGTGCTCACTGTCTGCTCGTTGTGTGCTCTCTGTGTCTGCTCGTCTTCTTTTTTTAAGGAGGCACTGGGCACCATACCAGGGACCTCCCATGTGGGAGGGAGGTACCCAATCACTTGAGCCACTTCCACTCCCTGCTTGTTGTGTCTCTCATTGTGTTTCCTAAGTGTGTCATCTTGTTGTGTCAGCTCGCTGTGCTAACCTGTCGGGCCAGCTTGTTGTCTTGCTCATCTTCTTTAGGAGGCGCCGGGAACTGAACCCAGGACCTCCCATGTTGTAGGCGGGCAACCAACTGCCTGAGCCGCATCAGCTACCCTCTAATTATGTATTGTTGTTTTTTAAGATCTATTTTTCCTCCCCTCCCACCCCGCCCCCCGCTGTTTTTGCGTTCACTATCTGCTTTCTGTGTATTCTTCTATGTCTGCTTGTCTTCTCTTTAGGCGGCACATAGGAACCGATCCCGGGACTTTCCGGAGTGGAGCAAGACTGCTCAATCTCTTGCACCACCTCAGCTCCCTGACCTGCTGCATCTCTTATTGTCTCTCTTCTGTGTCTCTTTTTGTTGTGTCATCTTGCTGCGCCAGCTCTCCACGCGGGCCGGCACTCCTGCGCAGGCTTGCTTGCCACACTGGCCAGCTTGCTTTTCACCAGGATGCCCTGGGAATTGAATCCGGGACCTCCCATATGGTAGATGGGAGTCCAATCACTTGAGCCACATCCGCTTCCCTAATTATGTCTTATCTTTAATGTCTTTTGATGAGCATATATTAAAAATACAATTTCCTATAATAACACATAGAAAAGTACAATTTCCCATGATAAACATGCAACCCAAGGGATCATCGAAGGATTGTCCCTGGAACAGTAACGTGTCCATCACCTGGAACCGATGAGAAATGCAATTGCTTGGGCCCTGCCCCAAGCCTACTGAAATAGAAATTCTGGGGGTGGGACCCAGCAATCTATTTAGTAAGCCCAGCAGGTAATTCTTAAGCATGCAAAAGTTTGAGAGTTTTTTTTTAATCCTGATGTTCAGGATTTAATTAAATCAGAATCTCCCGGCATGGGACCCAGGCATCAGTTTTTTTGTATGTTTTAAAGCTCCGCAGGTGATTCCAGTGTGCACTGTGTGACTTCAAAGTTGAGCTGAAGAAATGCTTTCCATAGGCCAACGGCAAACCTTTGAAAGTCAGAATACCTTAGCAGAATGAACTCGTGGCAAATAAAGCAGGACTCAATTTCACAAAGACAAGGTAGAGAAGAAGTAAAAATCTATCAAGAAGGGCCCTTTCTTCTAACCTGGCTAGTTTACATTTCTTAGGGTCATCAATGTAACTTACTAATTAACATTCTCCCGTTTTTACCCTCATTGGGGCTTGCTATTCCAAATCCCCTGTATCAGCAGCTTCCCCCTTCGTGCAAGGTTCTCCATTCACTACTGATGGAAATCTGTGGGCTCTCTCTTCAACCATAACATTAACCAAGGCTACATCAGATGCACCCCCACACGAGGAAGACCCTCCAAATCTGTTCTGACTGTGGTCGGGGCTGTGCCGACCCTTCCCACCTCACCAGCGGGTATACTGTGGGGACTGCCCCCACCCCAGTGTCCAGTGGGAAACTGCACTTCACATTGAACTGCATCCTCAAAAGAAACAGGTGTGTCCACTGTGACGAGAAGCCCTTCTCTTGTCCACAGTGTTGCAAAACTGCCAAGAGGAAGACTGCCACCAATTAGGAAGGCAGGAGGAGTCACTGGGGGGTGGGATGGGTGCAGATCTCTGGTGCAGTCCCCATCCCAGGCTTTGTCCTCAAGTTCACATCTGGCTTTTCCAGCGATATTCCAGTAGTATGCATGGCCTGGGTTAGGTGACGTGAAGGAGCTTTATGTAAGAGATCTCTTCCTGTCAAGTATTAGGAAGACCACAGAGAAAGGGCTAGGACAGGAGAGGAGAGAAGAAGAGAGTAAAGGCCTAAGTGGGGGTCTATCCATTCTCTATTGCTGAATAACAAATTACCCCACACTTGGAGGCTTAAAACACCACCCATTCACTAGCTCACAGATCTGCAGATCAGAAGTCCGGGCACAGCATGGCTGGATTCTCTGCTCGGGATCTCATAAGGCTTAAATCGAGGTGTCAGTCGGGCTGTGTTTCACATCTGAAGGTCGGGGTCTTCTTCCAAACTCATGTGGCAGAATTCAGTTCTTTGTGGTGGTTGGGACTGAGGTCCCTGTTTCCCTCCTGACTTGTCAGCAAGGGGCTGCTCTCAGCTCCTGGAGGCAGGCCCCTCTATCTTTCAAGCCAGCGACAGTCTCCCTCACTTCAAATCCCTCCCCCACCAGGAAGAGCCTGGTCTCTTTCATCTTTATTATTTTAAAGATTTATTTATTTATTTATTTATCCCCCCCTTGCTGCTTGTGTTTTACTGTGTCCATTCGCTGTGTGTTTCTTCCGTGTCTGCTTATCTCCCCCTTGCTGTTAGGTTCTGCTGCATCAGCCCACCGTGCCGCGCGGGCCAGCCTGCCCTCACAAGGAGGCCCCGGGAAGCGAACCCGGGGCCTCCCATATGGTAAATGGGAGCTCTATCCATTGAGCCACACCTGCTTCCCTATTATTATTTTTTAAGGATTTATTTATTTCTCTGCTTTCCCCCTCATTGTTTTGCGCTCGCTGTCTGCTGTCTGTGTGTTCTTCTGTGTCTGCTTGTCTTCTCTTTAGGCGGCACCAGGAACCGATCCTGCGACCTTTGGGAGTGGGAGAGAGGCGCTCAATCTCTTGCGCCACCTCAGCTCCCTGGTCTGCTGTGTCTCTTATTGTCTCTCCTCTGCGTCTCTTTTGTTGCATCATCTTGCTGGACCAGCACTCTGCGTGGGCCAGCTCACCACGTGAGCCAGCTTGCCTTCACCAGGAGGCTCTGGGACTCGAACCCTGGGCCTCCTATATGGTAGATGGAGCCCAATCACTTGAGCCACATCCGCTTCCCCCAAGTCTCTTTTAAGGGCTCACCTGATTAGGTCAGGCCCTTTATTAAATTCAACTTTCTAATCATGGAATTGATATCTTATCAGGACACTACCCACATTGTATTTCCTCCAAATGTTGCATGCATGGTAAGTTTTTATGACTATTGGCACAGTATTCCCTAATCATCCCTGTTGAAATCAGTGGTCTTTTATGTAATCTCTCTAGCATTTTTTCCTCCAGATGGGTGCTATTACAGTCTTATTTTTTTTCTTAACGGATTCACAGTGCCTATTTTCCTCTGTGCCCAAACCTTGGAGGTGAGAGTCTGCCTTTAATTCCCTGGAATCTGCCAGTGCTTACCATTGTGACTTTCTCAGAGTAGATCCCTTGTCATCTTCACAGGTAAATATGTTGGAGATGAGGCTGTCATCTGAACTGAGAGACATGGTGGCTTGCTGTCCTGCCCTCAAGTGCTCACAGACCACACTACTAAACTAGGACTGAAGGTCTGCTCTGTGTCATGACATCAACACCACAGCTGGCCTCCTGGGGGCTGCTGGCTCCCTTCAGGGATTTTCCCTGCACTTTCAGCCACATACACCTTTGTATATTTGTGTGTCTTAGTGACAGCAGTCCTCCTTAGAGCCACACCTCTGTTTAGTAAAAGAATAATGGCCACTTGTATTGGAGATGGCTGCGAGAAGACTCCTTTCTGAGAAGGGCTTGTCCAGAAGACAAAAACAATTGACCTGCTGGGGTTTCTGAGAAAATGGAACACAACCTACCTGGCTACTGATAAGCAACACTTGGTGATAAAAATAGTTTCTGTCCAGTAGAGACAGCTTATAAGAATGGACAAGCATACCGTATTAGTCAATGTCTATCTGCTCCCCACTTTGTAAGATCCTCTTTACGTAAAATGGAAACGTAATAGCCATTCAGAACATTTCCTCACTTGCTTCCGGCTTGGCCCCATGTGTGCTTCCCCTTTCCACTCCCTCCGTGGAGCTCCCTTCTACTCTCTGAATGGGATGATGCCTGATTTATGAATCCCTCAGTAAAACTTGTGAGATCCTAAATTGCATGAAAAGCTTTTGCGTTTATCACCTCTTTCCAGGGCTGAGCCTTATGTTTGGAGATGCCATGTTAAATAAAATCAGATGTGGAGAAGCTGCAGCTGCTTGAGGACCAAGCCTGCGGCCAAGTTCAGTGGAGACCTCAGAATTAGAATCAGGGTCGCTGTGGAGAGTAATGCAACCCCCACGACTGAAGAGACTTTGTGTAGTTCTGTGCTCTCTGCCCCAGTGCCTAGAATGGGCCAGCAGGCGCCCAATAAACCGGAGACAATCAATGAATGGAGTATGTTCAAGCCTACGTACAAAGGAGAGAGGGAGCTCCGGAGCAAGCTATGGCAAGAGCGCGGCAGAGTGCCGGGGCAGCGCCACGAGCTCTTCGCTTTCCCCTTCACACATCCACGCGCGGCCCGGGACAGTGACCGGCACCTGCCAAGTGTTCAGTAAGTTGCTGACTGTTGGCAAATTGTCGCTCGAGAAAGGTCTGCCTGCAGGCTTCGCCCGGCTTCCTTTAGATAGGGATCGTTCGCCGAGATCCAATCAAAATGCTGCTCTTTGCTCTTACGCCACGCGTCGCCCAATGACCAGGCACAGTAGGGAAAGAGCGTGAAGCCGGATTCGCCATTAGGCTTGAGGGCAAAGACTTGATGGGTCCGGCGCCGCGCTCTGGTCAGTAAATCTGGAGCTGGAGCCCAGGGCCAGCGTCTGTGGCGCCTCCACAGTCCCTGAAGGGACCTTCGGGGTGCTTGAACCCAGATCCGTGTAGGAACCATAAGAACAACATCGGAGTGCTTTTTCTCTGGCCCCAAGGTTGGCTGGCCCAGGTGCCCTTCGGGGCTCCTCGGCGGCGCTCCGAGCCCGAGGCCGGGCAGCTTCGGCCCGGCTGCGTCCCCAGAGCCCCGGGCCCGCGGGCGCCCCGGGGCGAGGCCGGGAGCCAAAGCGCCGGCCCATGGCGCCGCCCCCGGCCCCGCTCCCCGCCGGCGTGCCAGGGGAGGCCTGCTCGGGGCCAGGCAGGCCGGGGGCCGTGAGCTTCGCGGACGTGGCCGTGTACTTCTCCCCCGAGGAGTGGGGGTGTCTGCGGCCCGCGCAGAGAGTCCTCTACCGGGACGTGATGCGGGAGACCTACGGCCACCTGGGCGCGCTCGGTGAGGCCCGGCCTGCCTTCTCCCCACCTCTGCGGGACAAGGGGACCCGTCTTCTGCTCCCACGCCTCTGAGACGGTGTCCCCGCCCCGCGGGGAGAGCGGGTGAGAGGGAAGCACCTGGGGAGGGTCTTGTCCCTGGAGACTGAGGAGGCCCCATCACACCTTTGCAGAGGAAGCACCTCCCCTGGGCTCCAGCCTCTCTCAGCTCCGTCCTCTGATGCCCTCTTCTCCTCCAGGATTTCCAGGCCCCAAACCGGCCCTCATCTCCTGGTTGGAGGGAAAGAAGGAGGCGTGGAGCCCGGAGGCCGACGATCCCCACATGGGGTGGAGGTGCCCAGGAGTTGGGGCAGGTGAGGAATGTGGAGCTGAGCTTTGGAAGTCAATCTCTCTTGAGAGGAGTGTGAGTCGAGGCGGGCAGCCCTTCTTTTTAAAGGCTCCAGTGGGTAAAAATCTGCGGAACCTACTCTTCCAAAGTTCTCTTTTCTGGACTCTCAGCACTTATCGCACCCCCCACCCCCCACCCCATTTCTTGGATCCAAGGGTAGCCAAGTACTTAGAAGAGGAATTGGAAGTTGGGGGTAGAATTTGTGGAGCCTTCCTTCTGCTGTTTGCCCAGAGGATCTGCATGCCTCAGAGAGAGGCCAGAGTTTCACTGAAGTGAATTGACGTGATGTGGTCCAGGTGGTAACTGGGGTTTTTATATATACCATCCTTCTGTAGGTATATATAAAAGCTTCTCGGAAACTCTCTGTCCCTACGGAAATTCCCACATTGAAGGACTTTTAACATGGCAGAGGTGATTGCTTATTTCTGACAGGCAGTACCACCCCTCACCTTCTCACAAAACTGCAATTTTTGAAACCTTGAATAGGGAAAAAGGGATGGCATCTGCTCATGGAGATGGAAACCGCTGCCTTAGATGGGAGGGTGGGTTCTGAGACAAGGGTCCTCTCCAGATTAACAGGTCTAGGAAGGACAGCTGCTCCCTCTACACCTATCTCCATTCTCCATCCTGAGAGAAAACATAGGTATGGCTATTCAAAGTGCTCTGGAATCTTCAGTTTCAATTCTCTTGTCTCTTTAGAAATCAAGAAGATGAAGAATGAACAGAGCCACAGAATGGGGACCAAGGAGCCTGAGGAAGTGCCCATGAGGGAAGGGCCCCCACTGAAGGCCAGGCTGGTCCCTGGTTCTAGGGACTGCAGTGAGATGTTGCCTCAAGGCCCCCCAGACACAGGGCACCAGTACACTCAGACTCCCAAGAGGCCCTACCCATGTCTGGACTGCAGCCGCACTTTCAGCTACCCCTCCCTCCTGGCCAGCCACCAGCGGGTCCACTCTGGGGAGAGGCCCTTTCCCTGCGACCAGTGTGGACGGTGCTTCCGCCAAAGAGGCAATCTGGCCATCCATATGCGCACACACACAGGGGAGAAGCCCTTCTCCTGCCCAGACTGTGGGCGGCTCTTTGCCTACCCCTCAATGCTGGTCAGGCATCGGCGAATCCACTCTGGAGACCGTCCATACGTCTGTGGGCCTTGTGGGGTTCGATTCTCCCAGAGGGCTCACCTGGTGCAGCACCAGCTGCTCCACACAGGGGACAAGCCTTACTCTTGTCCTGACTGTGGCCGCTGTTTCCGCCAGAGCGGGGCACTGGCCATTCACAGACATAGACACGGTGGGGAGAAGCCGTACCTGTGCACCGAGTGTGGGCGCCACTTTACACACCCTTCCCTCCTGGCCATTCACCAGCGTACTCACACAAGGAAGAAGCCCCACATCTGTTCTGACTGTGGCCGGGGCTTTGCCTACCCCTCCCTCCTGACCAACCACCAGCGGGTGCACTCTGGTGAGCGCCCCTACCCCTGTGCCCAGTGCAACGCCCGCTTCGCCCAGCAAAACAACCTGCTCCAGCACCAGCTCATCCACACGGGCGAAAAGCCCTACGAGTGCCCTGACTGTGGCCGCTGCTTCCGACAGAGTGGCTCTCTGGCCATCCACCGGCGCACACATACGGGGGAGAAGCCCTACTCCTGCTCTGAGTGTGGGCACCGCTTCACTTCTTCCTGTGTCCTCAACAGCCACAGGCGCATACATTCTGTTGAAAGGCCCTTCTCCTGTTCTCAGTGTGGGAAAACCTTTAAGCGGAAGAGTGCCCTGGACGCCCACCAATGGATCCATCGAGCAGGCAGGGAAAGTCAGAGGGGTGGCAGATCTCTGGCACAAGCTCCAACCCAGGCTTCTGTCCCAAAGGCCCAGGAACCATTGGTACACTTCCGGCATTTTCCAGATGTGTTCCAGTACTGTGAGTGTCCTGAGTTAAGCAATGTGAGCGAGCCAGTGCTTTAAGTACTGGGGAGGCCATACAGAGAGGGCAAGGTACAGGAAGGGGAGAAAGAGGGAACCCATCAGAAAGGAGATGGTGGGGGCTGAACCACATCTGCAGTCTATGGGAGACCTAGGAGCAGCAACTAGAGCCGAGAAGGAGGGGGATGACGTCCAGGTTGAAGAAGCTGCCAGGGAAAGCATGAGATTCCCCCAGTCGTCTTTACTCTCCCAGCACTGACTTCTGGTCGCTAAACTCTCAGCTCCAGGTTTTATCCTAATTCTAGAGCTCAAGGGAACAAATTACAGTCTCAGTCACCCCGCTTGAACCAACAGTCATGATGTAAGAAGAAGGTAGCAGGCTTTGAACCTGGCATCCACTGTTCAGTCTTGACTTATCTTTGCAATGTCAACTTCTCTCTGATTCTGTTACCTCATCTATAAAATGAGTACAAAAATACTACTGCCCAAGGTTGTTGGAAGGATTAAATAATATACATTTAGAGTGCGTTACTTACCTCGACTCTTAGCTTGTCGGGGACAGTAACCAGGACCTGGTGTCTGCTCTTGTCATCTTTGCCTTCCATCCCCTAGCTACCATATGTGAGTGCATCTCCATCCACGTTGCCCAGGCTGGTGTCCAGATTGGAACTGTCTGCTGGGAGCTCTACTGCCTGGAACACAGCATCCAGCCCAATGGCCAGATGCCAAGTGACAAGACCATTGGGGGAGGAGATGACTCCTTCAACACCTTCTTCAGTGAGACTGGCGCTGGCAAGCATGTGCCCAGGGCAGTGTTTGTAGACCTGGAACCCACAGTCATTGACAAAGTTTGCACTGACACCTACTGCCAGCTCTTCCACCCTGAGCAACTCATCACAGGCAAGGAAGATGCTGCCAATAACTATGCCTGCAGGCATCACACCATTGGCAAGGAGATCATCGACCTGGTTCTGGACAGAATTCGCAAGCTGGCCGACCACAGGTCTTCAGGGCTTCTTGGTTTTTCACAGCTTTGGTGGGGGAACCGGTTCTGGGTTCACCTCCCTGCTGATGGAATGGCTTTCTGTTGATTATGGCAAGAAGTCTGAGCTGGAGTTCTCCATTTACCCAGCCCCCCAGGTCTCCATGGCTGTAGTCGAGCCCTACAATTCCATCCTCACCACCCACACCACCCTGGAGCACTCAGATTGTGCCTTCACGGTAGACAATGAGGCCATCTATGACATCTGTTGTAGAAATCTCCATATGGAGCGCCCAACCTATACCAACCTTAACTGCCTTATTAGCCAGATTGGGTCCTCCATCACTGCTTCCCTCAGGTTTGATGGTGCCCTGAATGTTGATCTGACAGAATTCCAGACCAACCTGGTGCCCTATCCCCACATCCACTTTCCTCTGCCCAACATATGCCCCTGTCATCTCTGCTGAGAAAGCCTATCAAGAACAGGTTTCTGTAGCAGAGATTACCAATGCTTGCTTTGAGCTAGCCAACCAGAGGGTGAAATGCGACCCTCACCACAGTAAATACATGGCATGCTGTCTGTTGTACCATGGCGATGTGGTTCCCATAGACATCAATGCTGCCATTGCCACCATCAAGACCAAGCACAGCATCCAGTTTGTGGATTGGGGTCCTACTGGCTTCAAGGTTGGCATTAATTACCAGCCTCCCACTGTGGTACCTGGTGGAGACCTGTCCAAGGTCCAGCAACACCACAGCCATGCTGAGGCCTAGGCTCGCCTGGACCACAAGTTTGACCTGATGTATGCCAAGCGTGCCTTTGTTCACTGGTACATGGGTGAGGGCATGGAGGAAGGAGAGTTTTCTGAGGCCCGTGAGGACATGGCTGCCCTTGAGAATGATTTTGAGGAGGTTGGTGTGGATTCTGTTGAAGGAGAGGGTGAGGAAGAAGGAGAGGAATATTAGTGCCCATTTCTCTAAGCCCTACAGCATGTCACACTCCCAGTACTTCAGCTTCTACATTAGCTGACAAGGCATTTAAGCTCTCTGGTTAGGTTGTCTTCACTTGGTTGTGATCATGTCTTATTTTTCCATGTGTACCTGTAAAGTTTCAATCATGTCTCACAGTAAAGGCTTTAAGAAAAGTGAAAAAAAACAAAAAACAAAAAAACATTTAGTTATATTTGTCTAGCACAATACTTTTCACATTGTATACCCTCCAAGCGTTGCACACAAGGCAAGTTTTTATAAATATTGGGACAGCATTACCTAATCATCCCCGCCGAGAACAATGGCTTTTTCTGTAATCTCTCTAGCACCTGTTCCATGTTTCAATCAGTTGGAAGCTACTATAGGCTTATTTTTTTCTTTACCAATTTACAATGCCTGTCTTTTTCTGTGCTCAAAACTTGGAGGTGAGAGGCTGCCTTTAATTCTCTGGACTCTGCCAGTGATTCCCACTGTAGGCTTCCTCAGAGCAGAGCCCTGGTCATCTGCACAGGGGAGCAGGTTGGAGATGAGGCTGTTTTCATGTGCTCCATGCTGAGGTTCAGCTTTTGAGAAATACGTCTCCACTGAAATGTCCACATTCAAGGTCTTTAACCAGGAAGAGCACCTGCTTATCCCTAAAGAGAGTTCAACCCCTCCTTTTGGGAACACTGTACAGTTCTGGAGGCCCTGAATGAGGAGGAAGGGATGATAACTTTCTCTGAAAATGGGCAACTGCTGCCTCAGGGGCAGAGGGAATCTCTGAATAAAGGATTCACGCTTAGATCCTGTGCCCGGATGAACAGCCACTCGGTGCTGCTCCATCCCCAGACACATCTGCCTGACTCCATGGGAGGTGGCAGAGTACTCTACAGTCTTTCAGTCCCAATTCTCTTGTCTCTGCAGAAAGCAAGAGTAACAAGAAAGAACAGAAACAAGAAATGTGGGTCAGGGAACTTAATGCAGCCTGTGTGAGGGACAGACTACCACTTAAGGCCTGGCAAGATCCCCTTAAAGCAGCCAAGAGCCCAAACTCTGGGGGCGTGGCCAGACATGGTCCCGGGGCTCCTTAGGGCAATGGGGTACTCAGACTCTAAAGGTGCCCCACCCAACTCTGGGCTGTGACCACAGCTTCCACTACCCAAAGCTGGCCACCAGCTCGTATTCCCCTGTGACCAGTGTGGGCACTGCTTCTCTCAGTGCAAAGACCTGCTCCGGCATCAGCTCATCCATTTGGGAAAGAAGTCCATCTCCCTGCCCCCAGTGTGGCTGTTTCCGAAAAAGTGAGGCTCTGGCCACCCACACACTCACGCACACGTGAGGGAGAAGCCCTGTGTGTGTCTTGACTACGGACAGCTCTTTGCCTCCTCCTCACTGTTGGTCAGACAGGCAAATCCACTCTGGTGACCATCCCCATGCTCGTGGGCCTGACTGCGGCCACCACCTCCACCGGCCCAGGGCCCTGTCTCTCCACAGACACAGACTGGTGGGGGAGGAGCCAATGGTGTGCATAAACTGCGGTGCCACTTTGCCTGCACGTCCCTCCTGGCAGCCACCAGCATGTACACTTGGATGACGCCACCCCCACTGCCCGCCATGTGGGCTGGTTTTGTCGGCAAAACCTACTGCAGCATCAGCTCATCCACACAGGCGAGAAGCCCCCCAGGGTGCTGGCTGTGGTCAGTGCTTCCGCCAAAGAGGCTCCCTGGCCATCTAGAGGCGCAGGCACACACAGGTGAGAAGCCTTACCCCTGGCCAGAGTGTGGCATCTGCCTTACCCGCTCCTCCCTCCTGCTCAGCTGCAGGCATATCCACTCTGCTGAGAGGCCCTATCCCTGCACTGACTGCGGGAAAACCTTCAAAAGAGAGAATGCCCTGAAAGCCCACCAGTAGATCCATCAGGCAAAAGGGAAGGGGTAAGGTGTGGGAGAACTAGGACCTCACAGTTCATGTCCGCTATTTTTCAGATATATCCCAGGATTGTTGGTGACCTGGTTGGGTGCTCTGAAAGAGCTCCCCAATGGACAAGATGAAGCATTCCAATATCTGGTGGCAATCTATTCTTTCAGTCCTTCAGTTTTACCATAAGTGCATCTTTTACTATATTAGAAAGTATCATTATTTCCTTCACATCCAGAACATTCCTGAATCCCTGGCTTTGTGCCAGAGACCTTTATGGCCACTGAAATCAGTTAATTCAAGGAATGTATATTAAGCACCACTGCTCGCCCTAAATCCTACCCCTCCATAGACCAAACTCATTTCCTACCTGAAGCATCAATCTGGAAACTCATTACGAGGAGGTACTCTTATTTTTATTTTTATTTATTTATTTATTTTTTAAGATTTATTTATTTATTTATCCCCCCCCTTGCTGCCTGTGCTCCAGTGTGTCCATTCGCTGTGTGTCTCCTCCGCGTCTGCCTATCTCCCCCCTGCTGCGAGGTCCTCCCGCATCAGCCCACCGCGCCGCGCGGGCCGGCCTGCTCTCACAAGGAGGCCCCGGGTTGATAAACGGGGGTTCTATCGACGGAGCCACACCCGCTTCCTGCTGTGAGGTCCTGCCGCATCAGGCCACCGCGCCGCGCGGGCCGGCCTGCCCTCACAAGGAGGCCCCGGGAAGAGAACCGGGGCCTCCCACGTGGCAAACGGGAGCTCTATCCATTGAGCCACACCCACTTCCCTCTATCTTATTTTTAAGATTTATTTATTTATCCCCCCCTTGTTGTTTGTGGTTGCTGTCTGCGCTCTGTGTCTATCTGCTGTGCACTCTTCTATGTCTGCTTGTTTTCTTTAGGAGGCACCAGGAACCGAACCTGGGACCTCCTATGTGGAAGAGAAGCAATCACCTGAGCCACCTCAGCTCCCCAGTTTGTTGTGTCTCTCATTGTCTTTCCTGTGTGTCTCTTTTGTTGCATCATCTTGTTGCATCAGCTCGCCACGCCTGCCCGCAACACCACTCGCCTTCTCCAGGAGGCACCAGGAACCGAACCCTGGACCTCCCATGTGGTAGGTGGAAGCCCAATCGCTTGAGCCACATCCGCTTCCCTCTATCTTATTCATCTTCCCCATCAAGTTATTTGTTCAATAAATAGCTCCCATCCCTTGCACAGAGTAGAAATCAGTAGTATGTTAATTGCAGGTTTTTTTAAAGATTTATTTTTTATTTCTCCCCACACCCCTCGTGTTTGCACTTGCTGTGTCTGTTCGTTGTGTGCTCGTCGTCTTTTTGGAGGCACCAGAACTGAACCCAGGACCTCCCATGTAGGAGGGAGGCGCCTAATTGCTTGAGCCACCTCCACTCCCTGTTTTGCTGTGCCTCATTGTGTTTTCCTCCTCGTGTCTCTTTGTTGTGTCATCTTGTTGAGTCAGCTTGCCGTCTTGCTCATCTTCTTTAGGAGGCACCAGGGACTGAACGTGGGACCTTCCATGTGATAGGTGGGAGCTCAATCGCTTGAGCCACATCCACTTCCCTGTTAATTGCAGTTTTATTCTACCATCTCTGATAAAGCAATCATCTTCCTTGGAACATCTCACTGCCTTTGGAAGCTGCCATTATCTTGTTTTGTGACTATTCCTGTCACATTACCTTCTGAAAATTTTGAGGGTGTTTTGCTCATAGTAGGTACTTAAAAAATATTGAGTAATAGATTGGAGAGAGATGTGTATGTCACCTGTTGAGGTGAGAAACATGGGAAATGGTAGAGTCTCCTGCCGCCAGAGCCCCTAGGAGACGGCACTGACCTGGTGAAACTGTACCACAACATTTACACAGAAGTTAGGTACAACAGGGTGGTGAGAATAAGGTGGGTGATATCTGGTTCCCCAGCAATTTTCCTGTCCCTGTCACACACATATGCTTGTATCATTCTGTTATTCTTTGCTAATTTGTCTGTCTGCCTCAGTAAACTGTAAGTTCCATTCACAGTCTGGCCCAAGACTTATTTTTGTAACTCTGCCTCTCCTAAGTGCCTAGCACGATGCTTTGTACATTGAACAAATGTCATATAAAAATAAAGGGATGGAAAGATGTGTGAACCGGATGAGAGACCAGAACCTCAGGTCGATTCCTAAGTCAGAAAGCAAATCAGAATAGTGTAAAGGAAGGGTGCCCAGTTCAATGGAACAATAAAAAGCCTGTTAGCCTGGGTTTAAATCTCTCTTGTCACTTCTCACGAGTAGTGTGGTCCGGGAAACTCATGGAATCCCTCTGAGATTTCGTATCATCAAAGCCAGGGTGATAACCACCACTTCACAGATTGGTAGCAAAGAATAAATAAAATGAAGGGTGTGAAATGTTGGGCCCGGACCCGCCCCAGTAAACGCTAACCTGAATTCCCTTCCCAAAAGGGCAAGGAGGAAGTTAGTGAACCATCATTTCAAGCGAAGGCTCCACCTAGAAAGCCGCATATGGGCAGCCAGGGTCAGCTAAGCGCCGGGTTGGCCAGAGTCGCCGCGTCGCTCAATTCCTTCCCTCCCTCGGCGCTGGGCTGAGCCTGCCAGAGAGCGGGGGGAAACAGTCCTCGGGCCTTTTACGGATCCCAGCTCGCCGTTTCCCTCCTCAGCCCGCAGTCACCCGACACTAAGGCCCAGCTTCCTGCCCTTACGCATCCGTTGGCTTCGTTCAAACAGGCCGCGTCCGCCAGCACCCAATCAGAACGCTCGTTCTTCAGCCGCTGCCCAATGACCGCGTCCAGTGGGGGAAAAAGGGGCGTGAAGCCCAAGCGCAGCGCCATTACACTTGAGGGCAAGGAGGTTAGGAAGCCGGCATGGCGCTCCGGTCAATAAAATCGATAGCTGGAAGCTGCCGGTGTTCCAGGCAAAAGCGGTGCAGCAGCAGCGCCGCCATTTTCCCCGAAGGCATCCTCCAGTGCCTTTCACCCAAGTTCGGACAGGAGTTTCCTGAATAACACCGATAGGTTTCCGCAGGCGGCCGATTCCGGTACCCTTCGGGCCTCGTCGGGCACAGTCGGCCCGGATCTGGCGGGGGCTCCTGAATCCCGGGGTCCGCCAGCGCCCAGGAACCGAGGCCGGGACGGGGAAGGCCGTGGCACCGGCTTTATGGGTCCAATGGCGCCGCCTTCGGCCCCGCTCTCCGCTCGGGGTTCAGGAGAGGTCGGACCCGGCCGGAGAAGGGGAAGGAGGCCGAGGGCCGTGAGGTTCGTGGACGTGGCGGTGTACTTCTCCCCGGAAGAGTGGGGGTGTCTGCGGCCTGCGCAGAGAGCCCTGTACCGGGACGTGATGCGGGAGACCTATGGCCACCTGGGCGCGCTCGGTGAGGCCCGGCCCAATCCGCTTCCGCGGGGCCCGAAGGGATGGAGGCGCATGGGGAAGCGGGGAGGGCATGGAGTCCAGGGTCCTGGCCTGCAAACAGGTTGGGTCAGAGGAGGGAAACAAAGGCTTGACAGGAGATGCCACCGGGTAGGCGTTAATCCATCGTTATGTGCGAGCTGGGCTTTCTGACTGATTCTCTTAATCCAGGGTGCGCAGGTCCCAAACCAGCCCTCATCTCCTGGTTGGAACGAAATACAGATGATTGGGAACCGGCTGCCCTGGATCCGCAGGAGTGCCCCAAAGGGATAACAGTCCAGAGAAGTGAGTGAAAAATGCCCATGGAGGTCCTGCAGCCCTCCAATTAACGCCCTGGTTCTAAACCTCTAATGACCTAGTCCCGATGGTCATTGATGGTCATTAACGGCTAGGGGTACCCAAGACCCACACCGTGGTGCCCCATTTGCTGTGTTCACTTTCACAACCTCAGGGTCTTCCTATCTATGATAATGGGGTTGGTCTACCACACTGAACAAAGATTCACATGTCAGTTTGCAAACTAACCACCTGCAGTTCTCCATTGTGTGGATGAATCAGTGAGCTTCTAAAAGGAGCTACCTTCCTGCTTCTTTCCCAGGATCTCCCCCACCCCACCACCTTTGAATTGGGTTCTGTGGGAGAGACCTTGTAATTCTTTTGAGTTTTCTGGTTTGTGGTTGAAGGGAGCTGGTGGGGTGCAGGTCCCTAGGGTGCAGGGGCCTCTTTCTCCCCTTCTGGCAGAATGATCCTGATTGGTGTAAGACATACTGTCATCTTTCCATGATCAGGCAAGATTTAGGTTAAGAGGATTCAGGTGGAAGCATCCCATAGCCATCCACAGAGGCAGATGCAACTCTCTGGACTCAAGTTTCTGTGCCAAATACTCTGAAGTTCAAAACTATCTTAAGATTCAGATCTGACTGTGATATTTTCTTGCTTAAAAGCTTTTGCTTAGTTTCTGCCAAGCAGGCTCTCAAGTGCCTGTCAATTATATCAGAATCACTTGGGGGAGCTTGGTAAAAATACAGATTCCTGGATCCTACCCTAAAACCACTGATTCACTCTTGTGAGTCTAGGCACTTGTCTTTTTTAAAAATAGCCCCAGTTGATTTGGATGTGCACCTAGGTTTGAGAAAATGTAGTTCAAGGTTCTTAATGCTTTGGCAGTGGTTCTCAAAGTGTGGTCCCCAGATCAGCAGCAGCAGCTTCACTCAGGAACTTAGAAACGCAAATTCCCAGGCCCTACCTCATACCTGCTGAGTCTGAAACTCTTGGAGTACAGCCTAGCAATCTGTTTTACAAGCCCTCCAAATGATTCCGATCACAGTTTGAGAACCATTGGCTTACAGGGTCTTCCATGTCATAGTCACTGTCCAGCTTGTGGTCGCTTCTGCACACTGAGCCTTGGGTCTTCACGCTGTCTCCTCTGCCTGGTCTGCCACCGCAGCCTTTCTCATCCTCATCTTTAAGAAGCAGCTAAGTTAAATAAACTATGGCTCATGCACACAGAGGAATTCTATGCAGCTGTAAAGTGGACAAAAAGACCTCCAGAATCTATATTAAGTGAAAAACTGAAGGTATAGTAAAGTATGCATACCATGCTCTCTCTTAGGTAAGACGTGGGAGAAGAGTATTTGCATTAAAAAAAACAAAAACAAAAAGACTCAAAACTAATTAGTTTTCACGGGGTAGAGAGGGACAAGGATGGGAGCAAGATTTTTCTCTGTTCCTTTTTAAATAATTTTGACTTTTGAACCATGTAAATTTAAACTTTTAAACTTTTAATTTTTAAAATCAGCTTCATCTCCTCCAAGAAACTTTTCCCGACTTCCGGGAACTGTGATACGGTCTCCTGTAATGCCCTCCATATTTCCTTAGTGGTATGTCACGCTTGGCTGTCTGTGCCTCTAGCACTCAGCTACTTGAGGACAGGGGCTGCGTCTGTTTGTCTTGTGACCTCATAGCACTGTATTTGATGAGAGTAGGAACCCGGTATTTGTTACATTAATTTTTCCCTGTGTCCCTGTAGAAACTAGAACCAGAAAGAAGAATGGGGAGAAAGAAGTATTCCCACCTAAGGAGGCACCCCGCAAGGGAAAGCGAGGGCGTCGGCCCAGCAAACCCCGACTGATCCCCAGGCAGACGTCTGGGAGTCCCATCTGCCCAGACTGTGGCTGTACCTTCCCTGATCACCCAGCCCTGGAGAGCCACAAGTGTGCCCAGAATCTGAAAAAGCCTTACCCTTGCCCAGACTGTGGACGCCGCTTTTCCTACCCGTCCCTGCTCGTCAGCCACCGGCGGGCACACTCTGGGGAGTGCCCCTATGTCTGTGACCAGTGTGGTAAACGTTTCTCCCAGCGCAAGAACCTCTCCCAGCACCAGGTTATCCACACGGGCGAGAAGCCCTACCACTGCCCTGACTGTGGCCGCTGCTTCCGGAGGAGCCGATCCCTGGCCAATCACCGGACCACGCACACCGGCGAGAAACCCCACCAGTGCCCCAGCTGTGGGCGTCGCTTCGCCTACCCCTCCCTCCTAGCCATCCACCAGCGCACACACACTGGAGAGAAGCCCTACACCTGCCTGGAGTGCAACCGCCGCTTCCGCCAGCGGACCGCCCTTGTCATCCACCAGCGGATCCACACCGGCGAGAAGCCCTATCCGTGTCCGGACTGCGAGCGGCGTTTCTCCTCGTCCTCCCGCCTGGTCAGTCACCGGCGCGTGCACTCTGGGGAGCGTCCCTACGCCTGCGAGCACTGTGAGGCCCGCTTCTCCCAGCGCAGTACCCTGCTGCAGCACCAGCTCTTGCACACGGGAGAGAAGCCTTACCCCTGCCCAGACTGTGGACGTGCCTTCCGGCGGAGTGGCTCCTTAGCCATACATCGCAGCACACACACGGAGGAGAAGCTGCATGCGTGTGACGACTGCGGCCGCCGCTTCGCCTACCCCTCGCTGCTGGCCAGCCACCGGCGCGTGCACTCAGGCGAGCGGCCCTATGCCTGTGACCTTTGCGCCAAGCGTTTTGCCCAGTGGAGCCACCTGGCTCAGCACCAGCTTCTGCACACTGGGGAGAAACCTTTCCCCTGCCTTGAGTGTGGCCGTTGCTTCCGCCAAAGGTGGTCTCTGGCGGTGCACAAGTGTAGCCCCAGGGCCCCAAACTGTACCCCTAGATCTGCTCTAGGGGGGGCCAGCCAGAAAGGCAGCACCCTTTAGAATGGGGAGGACTGGATAAGTTAAGGCTTTCAACCCCTTCATTTTCATGGGGGTTGGAGAAGAGAAGGGAAGGAGAAGCCCCAGGTCATATAGGGCAGAGTCAGCACTAAAACCCAGGTCTCCTGCTACCCAGACCTGAACTCTTAGTATATTCCACCGCACTGGCTGCCTTACTGTGTGTGACTAGAGCAGACAGTCCCCTTATGAGAGGTGATGTCATTCGGTTAATGTTTTCCAATAAATACTTTTTGTCTTATGGATATCAGGGCTAGAAGTTCTCCCCATCTATTTTAGGGGCTGTCTACTCTTCCTAGTGTGTGATACAGGGACTACCTGTCCCCTCACTTGTAGTCAGGAGAATCCCATTCCTAGGGGGCAGGACCTTCCCCTCCTCTGCCTCTTCCTCCATACCAGGCTTGAACAAAACTAGTTTAGCACCCTTTTTACAACACTCCTGCCAAGTGGTCTTCCGCCCCTTGCCTGGAAACTCCCCTTGACAGGGAGCTCACTACCTCACAAGGCAGGTCGTTTTATTGTGGGATAGCACTGATCCTTAGGAGGTAAGCCTTTCCCAGGGCCATTCAAATAACCGTTCATCACAGTACTTTGTCCCTGAGTTTTCAAGTGAAGTAGTACTAATTTGCTCTATCATTCCTTACAGACTGGGTTTCATTTCCCACATGTGATCTCCAAAAAGGCTTTTCTATTTCCCTTTTAAGAATAACCAGCACCACTGTGTGTACTGTACACCTCCTTGGTTTCTGCTGGAGTTAACAGCCCTAGATTGCATTGGGTTAGGGTGAAGATACACTGTGCCAGGAGTTTATTGGGCTGCAGACATTTAAATGCCCTTTTTTTTTTTTTTTTTTCAAACTCTGTACTATGAAGCTAAGTTTTCTGTACCCTGCATTTGGAAAGTTGGTTCAAGTAGAGAAACCAACTTTCAGAGAAAGTAAGCTTTCAGAGAAGGTTGATTTCAAGGAAAAGCAGGGGAGCTATGGTCAAGCAACAAGTAAAACTGGGACCTGCTTGTTGTACTTCATCCTGTAGCTTTGAATCAGTTCCAGGCAGCCAGTAGGTGGAAAATCCTTGCGCACTGGGTCTTATGCCTCTCTGATTCTCATCAAAATAACGAGAACAGGCACAGAACCTTACAGAAGGCCTCAGACAACATTATTTTCCGTAAAATGAGATGAGGTCATTTGAGGAGGGTAGGAAGAAAGGTAATTGAAGTCTACAAAGGCAGGAAGAAGCCACAGTCACCAATCAAGTTGTGTCTCTACCTCTGTCCCTCCTAAGCTTCCTCATCGCTATGCCTCCATGGCCCCCACCCCCTAGGAGGTGTTCAGTAAGGCTTGACTGACTGACATGTGAACCCGGCTTGCCACTTTGCCTTGGGCAGCTGCACCAAATTGGAGTTTCCAAACATGATTTATTATCCTTCTACCCCTATGGCTTACTTCAGCTCTCCT
The DNA here is from genome assembly GCA_029593785.1 of Cabassous unicinctus. Classification (NCBI taxonomy): domain Eukaryota; kingdom Metazoa; phylum Chordata; class Mammalia; order Cingulata; family Chlamyphoridae; genus Cabassous; species Cabassous unicinctus. Next base: position 5,399 of record JAQZBX010030612.1, on the reverse strand, counting down.
GATCTCAACCCCAGAGGAGGGGAGCAGCTGGAGAACACTTAGCATTTTGTAATTACCTCTGTTCTGGTATTTCACACATTGCTTTGTCTGTTTGTCCTTGGCTGGTGAGCTGCCTCAGGGCAAGGGCCATACCAGATTGGATCTCATTAAAATGTATGATGAATGAATTATGTTCCTTGTGGAATTACTATTTACAGAATGAAAATCTAGTGCCTTGTCTGAGTAAAAATTTGACTGTTTTAGTGGAGATCCCACCCCTCAGACCAGGAGACTTGCCCTGCCATAGCAGAGACCGGTTAGAATTTCTGCCTAGCCCCCTGCGTTAGAACTGACCCCTTCCCTTATGCTTTTACCAGGTTCACCCAACTGTTTCCTTACCTGGGGATTTTGTAACTTTCTTTGGGCCGGGATTGTAAATTGGGAGCCACTGGTGGCCAAGTTTCTGAATGTGGTCTGAGGATGGCAGAGATTAAAGAGAACTTCCTAGGGTCCCTAAGGCTCTGTAGTAAATGACCCCTCTGCTTAAGGTGATTGATGTTACCTGCAACCAAGAGTTAACTAATAGCCCCAATCTGAGTTCATCTCCCATCTGCCTTCCTGACTCTTTCTGAGCTGCAAGAAGAAAACATCACAATGTTGCTGAGGCGTCTCACTACCTTCCCTGATCTCCAACTTTACCTAAACCTTCAACACTGCTTATGCCTTCCATAGATTGCTAACCAGTGACTATCTTCTCTTTCACTAAGAAAACTCAAGGTGTCAAAAAAAGAAAAAAAAAGGAACTCCAACATTCTACTTATCACTCTGACTCCCAATTTACCATTGTGACCATTCACATTTATCTTCCAACTCTAGGGTACACAATGCTCTGCCTGGGTCCCATCTATTATTCCTTCTCGCTCCTCTTTTAGTTTTATAGTCTCAAAGACCTCTACCAAACACACCCCAGCCTGCAAACAAGCTAAATTCTGTCTTTGGAAACAATAAAAAAGAACTTTCCCTTAGACCTCTGTCCCCATCTTCTATTCTCAGCTAAGTTTCTCGGAGTGGCCTATATTTACTGTATCCACTTCACCACCTGCTTATTCTTTACTTACTGCAACATTATCATTAATAGTCACTTTATTGAGCATTTTTTGGTCTTTTTTTGGTTTTCTTTTGATAGTTTATTGAGCATTTATGATTTGCCAGATAATGAGTTAAGCACGTTACATGCATTCCCATCTAATTCTGAAAAGTTTTACTGTGGTAACCTATATATAACATAAAATTTACCACTTTTAACAATTTTAAAGAGCCACCACACTGTTTTCCACAGCAGCTACACCATTTTACACAACATATGAGGGTTCCAATTTCTCCACATCCTCACCAACACTTGTGATTTTCCTTTTTTATATATAATAGGCACTCCAGTGAGTGGTTTTGATTTGCACTTCCCTAATGGCTCTTATCATGTGCTTAGTGGCCATTTCTAAATCTTTGTAGAAATATCTATTCAAATCCTCTGCCCATTTTTTAATTGGGTTGTTTGCCTTTTGTTGAATTGTAGGAATTTTTTAATATATTCTGGATAGTAAACCCTTATCAGATATTGATTTGCAACTATTTCCTGTAGGTTGTATTTTCACTTTCTTGATATGCTATTTGATGCATGCAAGTTTTTTATTTTGATGAAGTCCAATTTTTTTCTGCTGCTGCTTGCATTTTTGGTGTCATATCTAATAATCCATTGCCAAAGTTAAGGTCATGTAGATTTCCCCCTAAGTCTTTGTCTAGATTTTCCCCTAAGTCTTTGTCTAAGAGTTTTATGATTTTAGCTCTCATATTTTGGGTGTTGATCCTTTTTTTTTAAGATTTATTTCTCCCCCCATCCCTTGTTGTTTGCGCACGCTGTCTGCTCTCTGTGTCTATTCATTGTGTGCTCTCTGTGTCTGCTCGTCTGCTTTTTATGGAGGCACCAGGAACCAAACCCGGGACCTCCCATGTGGTAGGTGGGTGCCCAACTGCTTGAGCCACATCCGCTTCTCCGTTGATCCACTTTGAATTAATTTTTATATAGAGAGTAAGGTAGGGGTTCAATTTTATTCTTGTGTAATGTGTAAATCCATTTTTTCCCAGCATCATTTACTGAAAGGACCATTCTTTGCCCATTGAATGGACTTGGCATGCTTATCAAAAATCAATTGGTCATAGATGTTTGGATTTATTTCTGGCCAATCTAATTTTTACAATAACCCCATAGAGAGGTTTGGGAGACCCACCTCCATGGGTGTCTCACATTCCTTCACATTTGCTGAGCCAGCCTAGAGTGCAAGGCCCTGATCACTCATTACCCAGGCCATTTCTCAGGATTCTGTTTGCAGCCTTGAAGATTTATTTATTTTTATTTATTTATCCCCCCTCGCTGCCCGTGCTCCCCCCGCCGCGAGGCCCTGCAGCATCAGCCCACCGCGCAGCGCGAGCCGGCCCGCCCTCACAAGGAGGTGCCGGGAAGCAAACCCAGGTCTCCCACATGGTAAACGGGTGCTCCATCCATCGCGCCACACCCGCCCCTGCCGCGAGGCTGCTGCATCAGCCCACCGCACCGCCCAGGCCAGCGCGCCCCCACAAGGAGGCCCCGGGACGTGAACCCGGGCCTCCCACACGGCAAACGGGGGCTCCATCCACTGAGCCACACCCGCCTCCCTGCAGCCTTGAGAAATGAGCTAATGTCCTCTACTGGGACAAAGAGCACCTTGCTTACCACATGCTTTAAAACAGCAGGTTCTCCAAGCAGTGTTCCTCTGCTATAACACAACTCACAGTTTACAGGCTAGAGGGCTTACTTCCTTCCCAGGTCAGTAGTGTTCTAGCTGGCCAGTAATCTTTGTGTTCCTTGGATTTCCTGTCACATGGCAATGTCCCTTCCTTTCTGTTCCAGGTTCCTGTTGACTTCTGGCTTCTGGTTCCTCCCTGTGGCTCACTCTCTCCTCTCTCTTTTTTTTTTTTTTCCTCCCTTCAGCTACTTTATAAAAATCTTTCATGTTCTCAAAAAGATAGAAAATCAGAAGGCAAAAGTCTGATAGTACAAAAATTATACAACTGGAAGACATTACCAACAGCTAGATCCAACTAAATCACATACAAGATACTGAAAATAAAAGCAGTGGTTCTTTTAGAAAGTCAATGAGCCTAGAAAAAGTAGGCTGTGTATAGTTTGAAAAATCTCTATGAGCAAGACCATTCCTGAAGCCTGTACTAAAATGAACCAGGGATCTATAATAAAAAGCAACCAGGATCTCATTCAGATATGGATTTGAGTGTGAACCACTATATTAGCAAAAGGGGTGCTGATGCAAAATACCAGAAATCGGTTGGTTTTTATAAAGGGTATTTATTTGGGGTAGAAGTCCACAGTTACCAGGCCATAAAGTGTAAGTTTCTTCCCTCACCAAAGTTCATTGCCACATGTTGGAGCAAGACAGCTGCCGACGTTTGCCACGGTTCAGGCTTCTTGGGTTCCTCTCTTCCCGGGGCTGCGTTTCTCTCCTGGCTTAGCTCCTCTGTTTACTCCACAAGGTCAGCTGTAGGCTATGAGGCTCTCTAGGCTTTGCTTCTCTCCACAAGGCCAGATGTAGACTCTCAGGCAAACGGCTCATCTCTCTTCCAGGGGCCTTCTCTCCTTCCTCAAGATGAAGCTGTCTTACTTCCTGGGGCTCCAGCTCAAGACTCCAACATCAGAACTCCAACTCAAAACCCTCCGACTCTGTCCTTTGCCATGTCTTTTATCTTTGAGGCCCCACCCACCAAGGGGCGGGGCTCAATGCCCTACTGATGTGGCCCAATCAAATCCCTAATCATAACTTAATCATGCCCAGATGAACAGACCAGTTTACAAGCATAATCCAATATCTATTTTTGGAATTCATAACTATATCAAACTGCCAAACTGCTACAACCACTGGCAGCAATCTTTTTTTTTTTTTTAAACAAATCAATTTTATTGATACATATTAATCATGCATACAATTCATCCAAAGTGTTCAATCAATGGTATTTGGTATAATCACATAGTTGTGCAATTATCACTTCAATCATTATTAGAGCATTTTCATTATTTCAATAATAATAGGAAAAAAAAAACCAGACAAACAAGAAAATTCTTCACTTCTCAATCTCTGTTTTCCCAACAGCAATCTAATAAACAATGGCAATAACAGATCACATTGTCCTTGCAAAGAATAAATGGAAGACAGTCAAGCAGATAAATGGTAGACAGGCTTATGTCTCATGAAATTTACCTTTTTCAGCATAACAAGCTGTTTTCACTTCCTTTTCTGCTTTAAAGCATGAAGGTCAGAAGCAGCCCATACTGATAACCATGGATGAAGTTAAAATATTCCTAACAACCTAACAACTGTAACTTTAGATGTTTCCTTAAGTTATCACCATGTTAAATTCACTATTTTATTAAGTGACCTCTGGTGAAAACCCATAGTCAATTACACCACAGATCAAAGTGGTTGTGATTGCTTTCAGTGTTGTATTCAACTCAGAGGATGCCTAACAAAACTAGCTAATGAGATGTTATTTTTGAAATAACAAGAACTGCAGAACTTTCAAACAGCTATAATCTAAATGCAGCCCAATTTTAAGGTTTAAATATAGTTTTAAATAGAATGCAACTCAATGTTTTAACAATTTCCACCTTCCATTATTTTCTCCAAGCCAACAGTTGTCCTGAGGAGGTCAACTTTATTTCAGGTTCAATATTATTTCTACATTAGCCTCATCATATGTATAGTCTACTGTCCTTTTTTGTGAAATCCTTCCAAATTTAGCCTCTGCAAGTTTTACACTACCAAATAAATGACTACATAAAGTGCATTTATACAAGTAAGAGTAATTATTGATGTAACATATTACTCTCTTTAACTTTCTTTTTTTTTTTTTTTTAAAGATTTATTTATTTATTTTATTTATCCCCCCCTTGCTGCTTGTGCTGCTGTGTCCATTCGCTGAGTGTCTTCTCTGTGTCTGCTTATCTCCCCCTTGCTGTGAGGTCTTGCCGCATCAGCCCATGGCGCCTGCGCAAGCCGGCCTGCCCTCACAAGGAGGCGCCGGGTTCCGAACCCGGGGCCTCTCATATGGTAAACGGGTGCTCTGTCCATTGCGCCACACCCGCTTCCTGCCGTGAGGTTGCTGCATCAGCCCACCACACCGCTCAGGCCGGCGTGCCCTCACAAGGAGGCCTCCGGACGCGAACCCGGGCCTCCCATATGGTAAACGGGGGCTCTATCCACTGAGCCACACCCGCTTCCCTCTCTTTAACTTTCTATGTGGCTTGGTCCTAACACGAGCAGTTTTTAGGCTGTGGGAAAATGCCAAAAGGCCCAAAATCTAGACTCCCAGTAAAT
>JAQZBX010030611.1:0-20185 GCA_029593785.1 Cabassous unicinctus | reverse complement strand
AACTCAGGGAAATGTCAGTCATATCACTAGGTGGATACAGACTTAAAGAACAGATAGCTCAGGGACTAAAACCCTAGTGCTAACACTTTAAATTGCACATGAGAATTGAAATCTTCAATTCCATTTCTCTCTTTTTTGTTTCTCTTACTGATTTGGTCAAAATGTAAAAGTTAACATTTAATTGATATATTTTTTGGCCTGTGCAAAAAAGATTTTATTTCATCTATGGACTGTGTGTTTTCATTTTATCATTATTTTTGAGATGCAAATATATAGAAATGCAGATATCATCATAACTCGTAAAAAAGATGACTGTGACTTTTGAAATATCATACTCCTTCTATGAAAAGCAAGGTGAATTGATATTTAACCATTGAATTTTTGCATCTTAGCCTTGCCTTGGTTCTTGAAAGAGAATGAAACAGGGACATTCACCACTAAAAATGAACTTCTTACTTGAAGTTGAGGAAAAATTATAGCCCTACAAACCCAAAAGAGGGTAAGAGGTTTTGAGTAAAAAATGCATCCACACATCCAAAGGGGAAAATGCCAAAAAATGTCAGAGGTAGAGAGAGAGCCACAGAAAGCCTCATTAGACCTACTGAGATTAAGTCATTTACTTCATTGTGTATTTTGGTCTATTTCCTTCACCTAGTACTTTAAGCTGTAGATGCTCTTATTAATTTTAAGTTGTTAAATTTGCCACCTTTCAATTGAGCTATATAAAAGCATTCCCTATGGGGAAGCATTTTATTGATCTACCTTTTAACACTAAAGCTTGAAAGGAAAAATATTTGTATTCTTAGTTCATTTATGTTCATTCTCCTCTTTGTTTCTCCTTCTTGCCCAAGTTAAGAGAAACGCATGTAACTGAAAATAATACATTGAAATGTATTTTCTTTCTATTTCCATATTTTGTGGCAGGCAGAATTGTCTCCCTTTATGCTGTTTGGACGAAAATATTTGTTAAATCACTCATCCTTCCATCATTTAGTTCCCCTCCAAGAAGTCTTCGCAGTTCTTCCAGCTGGAAGTAATATTTCTTTTCTTTGTATTTCTGTTAGATATATTGCCTATAGAATGACTCTACAAATATATTTCTTATAACTCCCTCCACCAAAAGGAATGTTCCCCTCACTTTGATTATAGTTTCCTCGAGATTTGAGTGCACACTACACTCCCCTTGATATCTCCACTGCCTACAAAATCCTTGGCACTTAGTGGATGCTCAATGACTGTTTCTTGCATTTTTCCTCCGTTTATTGCACTTAACAAAAGAGACTTTTTATTGCCCTTAGAAATTTTAGCTAGTCAAATTCGCTATGAATTTTAGATTTGGTTACACTCTTCTGAAGGGTTCCTTGCCAGTCTCCTTTAATAATTATTGGTTGTATATATTGTCCCCTTTCCTTTTAAAATATTCTTATTAGAATCACTTGGCATTGTTGAGGCAAGATTTTATTTTTTTAAAAACTTCTAATCTCTTATTGGTTATCTTCCCTTTCAGATCTCTAGTCCAGGAATTATTCCTGTCTTTATTGATTAATTCAATAAATATTTAGTCAACACCTACAATGTGCTTGACATATATGGTGTGACACAAATGTAAATGAGATGCTATTCCTTCCAATCAGATGCTCACAGTATCTGTGGAGGAAGTCCATAAAATACATTGAGGTGATAAGTACTACAATAATGATATGTGAAAGATATTGTGGAAGCATTTGGCAAGGGCACCAAGCTCAATTTTAAGGCTTTAGAGATATAAATCATGAGTGGAAATTAGCTTGCAGAAGATAGTGATGAAAAGAGCTCTGTTCTTTTTAAAAATTTGTCTTGATTGTTTGTTTTTATTTGCTTCTTTGGTTTTGTTGCTCTGCTCTGATCAGCCTTCACTGCCTTGGCTATTAATGTTTTCAGATCACAATTCTCAGACCATCATTTCTACTTCATCAACCATTTCATCCCTCTGGGTCAAAATTAAATGGACAGAATCAGCTCCTTCTGTGGTTTTCTCAACCTCTTAAGAAACGAAATTTTCCCCCCAGAAATCTGGGCAAGAATATAATGCCCATGACATGAATTTTCCAAGGTTAGAAGAATTTTTTACACTTATGAGCAAAAATCTCTTTTGATTCTAGTATTAATACATCACACAATAGCAGTATTTGTGTCGTCAATACTATGAACTTTGTGCTTTCCCCTGAACTATTTCTCTTTCTCTGTGAATAGCACAATTTTTGGATGCTTTAGCCAAAGATAAATTGATTGTAAATAGATTGACAGAAATCTGGGAGATATCATAGTCTCTTTACTTTCCTCAACCTTGATATTTCACTGTTACCTCCATCCCCATCATCTTTCTATGTGCCTATTAAAATAGCCTTTTAACTTTCTTCTAGCATCAAGCTTCTTCATTCTCTTCCAGTTATCACCACAAAGCTACTTGAAAGATGCTTCTAAAACAAATAGTCATTTCACTCTTCAATTGAAAATTCTCCGGTAGCTTTCTTTCATGTTTTGGTTACATGGTTTGCAAATGTTCCTGCCTGCTTTTCCAAGTTCATTTTTTTAACACCATAATAGAATACAAACAATTTCAACATTTCACATTTCACTTCTTCAAGAAAGGTTAACTAAATATAAAAATTATTGATTACAGTGGCCTTAATCAAACTCGGTAATGACCAGAGAAGAGAGATCTTATGAAGGGATTGCCTCAAACCTACATTAACACCTTTGTGAAAGTGCTCTCAACTGGAAAGAACAGATATACCCTGGAGCCCTGGAGAATAGCCTTCCCAGCCCATAGTGTTCAAGGTGCCATGCTCATCAACTGGTACTTGGGAATTTAAAGAATTCATAGAGATCAGTTGAAAGAATGTTTATTGTACTACCTGAGGAAAAAATATGCCCCCCAAATGTAAATATTAAACATTGTCTTTAGGGGATAACGCAATTTCCTTTTTTCAAACTTAAAAGATAAAGATAACCTTCATACCATGTATTTAATTCAGTTTGTTCAACAAATGGTCATTGTTTACTTTATTTCAGGCCATTTGTGGATACAAAAATGAATAAGGCATGAATCCCTTTCTCAGTGGAGTTCATAGTCGAGTTGGGGAGACCAAAAAGAAAATTTTGAACAGATGTGATAAATTCAGGAATAAAGGTGTACATAGGGTGCTGTGGTCATGTTGCTAAGAAGATACACATGAACAATGAATGCTTTTTCTTTACATAAAGCCCTTGGAATTTAAAAATGAATAATAGATCATTGAAGGAAAATAAATATTCAAATTCTTTAGGCTGAAATGACCCATTGACTTTCAAGAGATGAATATAAAAATACCTCATACATAGTCACATCCTGGTGAGACTGCAGAACTCCAGGTCCAAATGTAAATGATTTAAGCTTACATAGGAAAAAGAAAGTTTACAACCAAATGAATTAAACTCAGAATGACCTCAGATTACCTATCAACAACACTGGACTGGAAAATGCAACATTCTGAGGGAAAATAAGTTTGGAGCTAACTTCCATTCACAGCCAAAAATAGCAGGGCATTAGATACAACAAGGAAAGCATCTATTTATGATTTGAAAGAAGCAAAGAGGGTAAAAATAATTGAAAGTGAACCCATTGAACCTTGATGCTTGAAGCTTTTGCCTTTAAGCAGGAAGATTTAGAGCTCAGTGAAACACAACTAAATTTTCCCTTCTATGGATCTACTCACACTATTTGTTTTTGTATTGCATGATAATCACAGTATCTAAATGGCTATTTTATTAGCTTTAAAAATATGGAATATTTCTATAGATAATACTCAGAGAACATAGTTACAAACATAGTTAAAAACAATAATAAACATAGAACTAAATTAATAGTATGAGAAAATCTGAAGGATGAATAAAAAGACATATAAAGTGCAGGTACTCATTAGACAAACAGAGTACCATTAGATCAGCTTAAAGTGTATAGAGCAAGACAGAAGGGTTTAAGTAGATTATTTAATGTTAGAAATGTAACTACAATGAGAGCTACAAATCATAACTAGCACAGATCTTGAGCTAGGGGGAAAACAAAAGAGAAGCTTTATCAGAAAACCAGATAAATTATTCTTCTTTTAGAGGAGGAAGTCCAGTAGAGGAAATGGAAAAAAAAGGAACTGTGAAAGTGGTTATGTCTATTTACTTCAAACTTTTCTGTTTGACTTTTTTTTTCCCTATAAGTGAAGATATTACTTTGATGAAAAGATGCTTAATGCGTAGAAAGGATGGGAAACACCAAAATACTACCAGTGGCTGTCTTTGTGTGAGCATTTTAAGGATGACTCCTCCTCACCAATTTTCTCCTTATAGGTATTAGTGTCTCCTGAATTTTACCTATATATTACTTTTATATTCTCAAAATTTGTGAAATAAATTAAATGTTTAAAAGAATGGTAATGAGAAAAATAGAACAAAGGGTGGCCTCTTCTCAAACGGAATTCCCTTTTCCCACTTATCTAACCCTCCCACCTTCTAGGTGGCCTCTTTTCAGAACTTTTCCCTGTTCTCGCTTATCTAATCCTCCCACATTCTTTTTGAGTCACTTCCCCAAAAACCCACATCAGTAAAGGGGATGAACTTGGACACTGAGAACTTACCCTTACACTTTTCCCCTTAGGATTGTGTTAGTTTTCGCGCCTAAAATTGTAAGCCCACAACTCCCAGCCAATAGGACATGGGTAAGGTTGGGGAGGGAGGGAAATGGGACATTGCGTCAGGGGAGCTATATAATCTTTGTTCTTGCACTGATCCCGCGCACTTGCCCACTTCCATTAGCCTGGGTGTGTCCCCTTTATCATGAGAAAGAAAGAAATTACTGCTGTCTCTAGTCCAACTCTCTGTCTTCAGAAATTTTAAGTAAGTGGTCGCTGTCCCACTCAGTAACATCTGAAGAAGTAATATATTTCAAATAGAACTTGCAGCTACCATAAACAAGTCAGACATGCTCTTTAAAAGGTGAGGTTGCTTCTGATTGTTAAGAGTAACTATAAGAAAATCTCAGTGTAAGTCTTGATGAGCTTTTTTATCTTGTAAGTACTGACTTTTAATTTTGTGCAGCACAGATAATATGAAAATTCCAAAAACCTAGGTGAAAGAAAAATGACCTGCTACTACACAGAAAAGCAGTTGAAGGATTAAATGAGTCACTCATCTGTGCTACACTAATTTATAGCTTTTATCTGTGGAGAAATAGAGTTAGCACTGGCATTACATGCACCATTTGATTCCTTTGTTATAAATTTCATGTTTTGTTCAGTCTTTAGCCACTACCATATGGTGTTCATTATGTTTGTTGCCATTTTTATGCTCAATAAGTTAAAAACTGTATTATATATTGATTTACTGCTGTGAATGCCTGAAAACTGATGTGCTCTAACATCATCATTGATCAAATATCAATTATTTTTTTATTCTCAGACCATAGAAAATATTAAACTGATTCTGGATTTATCTGGTACATACTAAAGGGCCTGACCCCAATTTTTCTGTCAAAGGCCTTTTAGCTTCAGTTTTAAGAGCAATTTTGTTTCTTACAAAATTGTGGTGTTTTTGACTAGGAATCCCTCTTTGTCATTTATTTGGCTGGAAAGCAGACTAAAACAGTGTTTCAGAAAACTTGTAGAGATTTTGTGGCTGCTGTTCTTGATTTAATCAGTATCAATACAAATGATTTACTAAAGTTCAATTTGGAAAATGAGGTGTTGGACTGGAGGTCATAAATTAAATTTGAAAGTGTTAGATGACTTAAAAATATATACCAGTAAAAAGGAATGATACTTGTCTCTTGTGCTACATCTGTTACATGTAATTTTAACATGTCTGCAAATTAAGGGATAAGCATTGTCCCATGATGACAAGATGTAGTTTAATTTGCAGGATAGTGTGCAGGTTTTTTTCCCCAATTTTTTAAATTTGAGATTGCTATTCAATTTTCCAATATATATTTGAAAATAAAATGTGCTACTGTAAGCTCACATCTAAAATAATATACAAATGTTTTAAAAATTTAGCCATTATAAAGTATAGAGTCTAAAGAATGTTAACTATATAACTAAGTTAATACTTAATATTTTCTGAAACATAAATTTGGTGAATCTAAGAATTTTTATAAGCATAATTTTCTACCTACCAATACTTTTAGCCCACATGGTATGTGAACTAGACAGATAAAACAAACTTTTACAGTAAATAATGTTTTGTTTTCTCTTACTAACTAAAAATGTTGTAAAGCATTTTGGCAAAGTCTAAACTCTAAAGTCAGGTGAACATGATTTGAAACTTAGTTTTACATGAATTTATTACCTATTGAGACACTGATCTGTGCAGAGAATTAAATGAGATTATGGTTATGTGTAAAAAGTTCCTGGGGCATTATTTGTAATACAGGAGAGAAAGCTGTCAGTTGTGTCGTAAGATTGATTTACATTAATCAATGCTTAAATATCTCAACTCTTATCTACCTTCCTATATTAATTGGTTGAGAGATAAAAATAATCTGACATAACAAGGAGGGTTTCTTACTTAGATATGATAACCCAGTAATTGCCACATGCTATTTTGAAGTCAATAAATTTAATTTCTTTTAGCTATTTCTATTTGTGTGGATTTCAACTGCTTTTAAGGCAGTGGCTCTCAAACGTCAATATGCATGTGAATCACCTGGGGATCTTGCAAAAATTCAGATTCTGGGTCTGTAAGTCTGTGGAAGGGCCTGAGATTCTGCATTTCTAAAAGCTTACTGGTAATGTCAATGCTGTTGGGCCAAGGAAACGGTATATTTGGAGTAGGAAGGTCTAGGTCATAGATGTTGTAAAATACATTCTCCTGCCTTCTCCCATTATATGTACCCACACACTTTGAATTTATACTTTTGAAATAATTTCATTTTGGTATTAAAGTCTTTTTAATTTTATACTTCCTTCCATATATTGTAAACTCCATGAAAGCATGTGTTCTCTTATTCACTACCCTGTTGCCAGCACAGCATAGTTGCTGGCACTTGACAATGAGTAATGATGAACTCCATGTCAAGAAGGAATCTCATGACTGGAAAAATAACAGGAAGCCACAAATTGAAAACAGATTGAAAGTCTCTACATAAAGGCTGTATTCCAAAATAGTTTCACCAAATGTATTACTTTTTACACTTTTTGGGCTTGGTTTAATTTCTTCCCCTCAAAATGTGTGTATGTGTCTCTGTCTAGTATGCATGAGCAGAATTACTAGTTTGAAAAACATTTTACCATTCTAGTAATTAAGAAAAAAGCATAAATTTAATTGAATTTGACTGCAGAAGACACATTTGAAGTGATTGACAAAAGAAAGTCAAAGGAGGTTAGGTCCCTAAGTTTTTCTTGGGCCAAGATGCTGCCACCTGGTAGAGTTTTGAGAAGTTATCAGAAGGAGAGCCTTCTTTGGAATAAGTGCAGTAGGAGATGCCTGGATGCAAAAGTTGACCAGGAGAAGTTAATATGACATTGTTAAGCCTGATGTGATGTTAAAGAATTGAGGGAAACACTTTTTGCTCTCATAGCCCTATTGCTGAACCTGTAAATTTTTCACAGGTACACTTAGAGTGACATTAAATTTATGTCAGCAATGTGGTCATATATTATGCCTCCAAGGCCAGGAAAAAGTAACATTTCAATAAATGGGAAAGTTTACTTTACCATCATCATTTCTTGCAGGACCTCCTTAATATATTCACTGGGCAAGTGTCGCAGGTGGCTGGCTGGCAAGGGGAGCCAGGTACAGGGGGAATCAGTGGGACCACAGGGTGCGTGGGTGCAGGTGTCTGGAGAGCAGGGCTTTGCTGGGTACAGGGGGAGGAAGCAGAGCTGCAAGATGAGAATTAGCAAAATCAAAAGTATATTTTGAGAATATTAGTAAAATTAATAAAATTGGAAAATCCTTTGTTAGCTAGACTAACAAAGAAAAAGAGAATATACAAATAAATAATATTAGATGTGAGAGAGGGGACATCACCACTGACCCCACAGAAATAAAAAGAATCATAAGAGAATACTATGAAGAACAATATGCCACAAAATTAGACAATTTAGATTGAAATGGACAAATTCCTAGAAACATATGAACAACTTACATTGACTAAAGAAGAAATAGAAGACCTCAACAGACCAATCACAAATAATGAGATTGAATCAGTCATCAAAAACCTCCCAACAAAGTAAAGCCCAGGACCAGGTGACTTCACAGGTGAATTCTACCAATCATTCCAAAATGAACTAACACCAATCCTGCTCAAATTCTTCCAAAAACTTGAAGAGGAAGGAGAACCTAAATCATTCTATGAAGCCAATATCACCCTAATACCAAAGCCAGATAAAATTGCTACAAGAAAAGAAAATTACAGGCCAATCTCTCTAATGAGTTTAGGTGCAAAAAATCCTCAATAAAATAATTGCAAATTGAATCCAATAACATATTAAATGAACTATATACCATGATCAAGTGGGTGTATCCCAGGTATGCCAAGAAAATCAATTAATGTAATACATATTAAAAAATCAAAGGAGAAAACTTACATCATGATCACCTTTATTGACACAGGAAAAGCATTTGACAAAAATCCAGCATCCTTTCTTGAGAAAAACACTTTGAAAGACAGGAATAGAAGGAAACTTCCTCATCATGATAAAAGGTATATATGAAAAACCCACAGCTAACATCATAATAAATGGTGAAAGACTGAAAGCTTTCCCTCTAAGTCTTAGAGTCTAAGATCTAGAACAAGACAAGGATGCCTACTGTCACCACTCTTATTCAACATTGTGTTAGAAGTTCTTGCTAGAGTAGTAATGAAAGAAAAAGTTGTAAAAGACATCCAAATTGGAAAGGAAGAAGTAAAACTTTCACTGTTTGCAGATGACATGATCCTATATATAGTCTTGAAAAACTACAACAAAGCTACTGGAGCTAATAAATGAGTTCAGCAAAGGGGAGGTATATAAGATTAATATGCAAAAATCAGTAGTGTTTCTATAAACTAAGAATGAGCAATCTGACGGGGAAAGCAAGAAGAAAATTCCACTTACAATGGCAACTAAAAGAATAAAATATTTAGGAATAAATTTAATTAAGGATTTAAAGGTTTTTTACACAGAAAATTAGACAACATTGCTAAAAGAAATCAAAGAAGACCCAAATAAATGGAAGGACATTCCATGTTCATGGACTGAAATACTATATATTGTTAAGATGTCAATTCTATCCCAATTTATTTACAGATTGAACACAACTCCAATAAATATTCCACCAGGCTTTTGTGCAGAAATGGATAAGCTAATCATCAAATTTATCTAGAAGAGTAAGGGGCCCCAAATAGACAAAACATCTTGCAAAAGAAGAAAGAAGTTGGAGGACTGACACTACTGACTTTAAAGCATATTACAAAGCTACAATGGTCAAAACTGCATGGTATTGGCATGGAAATAGACATATTGACCAATGGAACCAAACTGAGAGTTCAGAAATAGACTTGCACATCTACAGGCCAACTGTTATTTTATAAGGCTGTCAAGTCCACTCAGCTGGGCAAAAATAGTCTTTTCAACAAATGGTCCTGGGACAACTGGATATCTATATCCAAAAGAATGAAAGAGGATCCCTACCTCACACCACATACAAAAATTAACTCAAAATGGATCAAAGACCTAAATATAAGAACCAGGACTATAAAACTCCTAGAATAAAATGTAGGGAAGAATCTTCAAGATCTTGTGGTGGGCAATGGTTTCATAAACTTTACACCCAAAGCACGAGTAATGAAAGAAAGAAACAAAAGATAAATGGGACCTCCTCAAAATTAAAAACTTTTGTGCTTCAAAGGAGTTTGTCAAGAAAGTGAAAAGGCAGCCTACTCAATGGGAGAAAATTGCAAGCCATATATCTAATAAGTGTCTAATATCCAGCATATATAAAGAAATACTAAAACTCAACAATAAAAGACCAACAACCCATTTTAAAAATGGGCAAAAGACTTGAACATCTTCCAAAAAAGAAATGCAAATGGCTATAAAGCACGTGAAATGATGTTCAACATCACTAGCTATTAGGGAAATACAAATCAAAACTGCACTGAGATATCATTTCATACCTACTAGACTAGCCCCTATTCAAAAAACAGAAAGCTACAAGTGTGGGAGAGGATGTGGAAAAATTGGAACACTCATTCACTACTGGGGGGAATGTAGATTGGCACTGCTAGTGGTGGAGGACAGTTTGGTGGTTCCTTGGGAAGCTAAGTATAGAATTGCCATGTGACCTGGCAATCCTACTACTAGTTTTATACCCAGAAGAACTGAAAGCAGGGGCATGAACACATTTATGTACACCAATGATCATAGCAGCATTATTCACAATTGCTAAAAAGTGGAAGCAACCTAAGTGTCTATCACCAGATGAATGGAAAAACATGGTGTGGTATATACATACAATGGAATATTATTCAGCTGTAAGAAGGAATGAAGTATTGATGCATGCAACAACATGATTAGAAAAATGTTATACACCACAGAAACAACCGAATTTCCTTGTCAGTTATACTGTTTTACTCTGAATCTTCTCTGAAGGTACATGCAGCCTGCTACAGGTCAAAGCTTTATCTTCAGGAAAAAAAGAGAAGAAGAACTTTATGTGAGAAGCAAGACAACTATATAAGTTATGTTCTACCTGTCAACATAAGTCTGGTAAGAAGGTAACAATGGAATATGGTCAGGTGTCTTGGCAGACACGGCCTTTTGAACATCTTGAATATTATATAGCTAGATACTTCTATGGAATATAAATGTGTCCTTGTTGCCAAAGGTATGTGTTCTGGATAGATAGAGGCCCACAAAGTAGCTAACAAAATATTAAACTTTCCTCCTGGGAAAGTCCTGCTACTTTCTCAATAAAATGACAAAAAGCTCTGGAATATATAAGCCTTGTCTAATATAAAAGAAAACAGGTTAATAAGTCAAGCCTTCAATTTTAATGCTTGCATTTATGAACCTTATTCCTGTAATAATGAAACTAAGCCTAATTATAATAAATGTGTAAGAGTTACCAATCTGAAAACCTCCTTGTTACTCAAATGTGGCTTCTCTCTAAGCCAAACTCCATAAATAAACTTACTACCTTCCCCCCAGTGTGGGACATGACTCCCAGGAATGAGCTTCCCTGGCACAGAGGGATTATTACCAAGTGTTAATCAGCAATGCATTTGGAGAAAGACCTTGACAAAAAGGGGAAAATATTAAATAAAATAGAGTTTTTATGGTTAAGAGATTTCAACATGAGTTGGGAGGTCATTCTGGAGGTTACGCTTATGTAGGTTACGCTTATGTAGACATCACAAACTGCCACAGTAAACAAAGCCCTAAACAAAAGTGATCCTGAGGGTCCTAGGGCCATCCAGACACCATAGGCAAGCCACACAACCTCATGAAATTAACACCCCCTGGCAGGCTCTATCTGGGAATATATGAAAATCTGTTTCCCCAATGTAACATAGTTATACTCATTTATAAATTCACTAATCCTGATTCTTCTACTCGTTTTGTTTGAGCCTATAATTTTCATTTTACCTGTTAAACATATTTCTCAGAGACTTAAAGTCTTCACATTATTCCTGTGCCACTTGAGCCCTGCAACCCAGCAGATATGAGGCCATGTCCTACTCTCCAGTTCTATGGACTTGCACAGGACAACCAACAAAATGATGATTATGAACTAGCCCCATCCCAAAAGCAAGCAGTATTTTTAACTGCAAGCAAAATAATTCGATTTCTCTGTCTTATAATTCCTCTACATCCCTTCTCTGCCAGAAGCAATGATTGGACATCATCCCATATCTCCCAACATTAAAGAATGAACAAAAATAAGGGAAAGTATAACCTCTGATCAAAGCAGATTTATTATCATTGCAGTTATTATCTTGTGTTAACTGAGGAACTTGTAAATTTGATATAAAAATACAATTTTAAATTATAAAAAGCCTTCACAAATAATACTTTATATAAAACTTCCAATGGATGCCTATTTCTTACAGAATAAAATCCAGGCACTTAGCACTTAAGGTATATATCCTAGTTCCTCAGTATTTGTTCTATGGTCAAGTTAAACTTTATTACAGTTACCAAATGTTTGCAATTCATATATATGTACTTTGCTTGTGGTTTTTATTATGATATGAATTTTTACTTACTGAAAAAATGTGGACCACAAAGATGTTGAGATTTGACTCATTTGTATGAACAGATTCTGTTTGGAAAAATAAATTAAATCACTTAATCAACAAAGATATTTCTAGAGTACTTCATTAATTTTTATGCTTATTTTTGGTAGAGTTAGGATATTGAAGATAAAATTATAAAATGGCTTACATTAGAAAATATATCATAATACATGTCTTACAATATTAATATCTATCTTCTTAACAAATTCTTGATAAGTAATTGTCTGCAACTTAATTTCTGATAATTGTGTCCTTTTCCTGATAAATTATCACTCCAGTGATAACTATTTTCTGTAACAAAAATAAGGTTGAGGTCTCCAAGAAAACTCTTTATAGGTTAAAGAAAATATTGAGAAAGACATTAGTAAGCATCTAGTTTATTTTATCATTGTAGCATGCATATGCATTTTTAGAATAAACCTTTCCTCAAGATTAAAAAAAAAAAAAGAAAGAGAAAATCTTAGCATAATTTTCTTATTGTTTTACTTGTTTTCACATAGGAGGAAGAGAAACGTTCCAGGAGAAATTTAGACAGTGCTCGGGCAGGAAGTATGGAATAATTTATAACAACCTTCAGTATGTGTGTGGGGTATGCCATTCAAAAGAAAATGATATAACATCAGACCTTAAGAAAATATAATAGAATTTAAAACTCTGAAATATAAGCACCATGGAGCTCTAATGATACGTTTATAATCAATGGAATATACTTTTAAAGTTTGTGCTTGGAATTTTAAAATTCTTGTACAACTTTAATGTTTTGTATACATAACCTTTTTAAAAGATATGTGTGCAAACTTGGAATATTATGTAATTTCAAAATACAAATTAAAATATGACTGCTTTATAAGACCATTTCTGGTCTGTGCCAGAGTGTATACTTGGCTTCATTAATTGTAATAGTTATAAAAATATATATAAGTAATATAAATGACTCAATATTTTCCAGAAACTTTTCTTGTTTCATTTTTATTTAATAGCTTTATTAAGGGATAATTCATGTATAACACAGTGCACATATTTAAAACATACAATTTAGTAACTTCGACATACATGTGCTCCTGTGAAACCATGATCCTACTGCCCCTTTACAATCCCTTCCGTTTGCCGCTTCCTGTCCCCTGACACTGTCTCCACGTAGCCACTGATCTGCTTTGTCATAATAGACTAGTTTGCATTTTCTGGAATTTTATAAAAATGGGGCCATACCGTATACATTCTTTTTGTCTGACTTCTTTCACTGAACATATTTATTCTGAGGTTCATCCATGTTGCTGTGTTTCAATGGTTCATTCATTCTTATTGCTGAAGAAAATTCCATTTAATAGGTAGGAAGATTACATTTTGAAGCTGAAGCTGTGTGGGCATTCATTTCTTGGCAATATATATGGAAATATAAAATTATTAAATATGGTTCTTATGAACAGTATAGAAGTTGGTGACAAATATAAAAATTTTACCTTTGTAATATTTTATGAACTAACTTGCAATTATTATTTTACATATAGCTATTAAAGTGTGCATTCAATTTACTGAAAAATAATATATACAGTATTTCTATGAGCTAACATTAACCTGTTTAACACTCATGTTCTTAGCAGATCCTCACAGGCCATGGTAAATTAAAGGGACAAGAGATTGAGAATGTAAGTGCTAGATAAAGGTCTCTTAGACTTTTCTTTTGGTTACATCTCCCTTCTACTGTCCTTTATAAAAGGTTAATTTATGTATTTCGCTGGAGAGACATGCAAGGAAAATCAGACAGAAATTTCAAAATGTTCCAGTCTGTATTATGCTCCTGTTTTGAACCACTTCAGTTTTTCCTGTCCTCACTGTCTCTGGGGCATCTGGCCACTTTCCCAGTATCTGTCCACACGTGCCACATTAACTGAATGTATGTGACTTCTGGTCAGCTTCAGGCAACACATGTGTCCACGCTCAGCACTTCTTGCCCTCTGCCTCTTGGGGTTAATCTTTGAACCCAGGAGTCTGGAGTACGGAGATAAATATATATGGAATCGTAATAGTACTACTTTCAGTACTATTGCAAATATGCATATATTAACAAATCTTTCAAATATTAACATGAAATTAATGGTAGGAAAATATAAAGGCACAAAATATGTAATTTATTCTAGTCAGCATTTCTTAAAATCGCTGTCATGGCAGTTATAGAATATATTACAGTAGTTTACAGATTCTCATGCAAGATAAAATATAAATCTTTAAATTTTTGCATGTCAAAATTTGTTTTGTTTCTTTGGTTTATTTAATAATTCCATCATGAGGCAAAAAATGCACATATATGTGCATATGGATATGTCATGTGAAAAAATTTTAGGGCATTTGAAACTTGTACTCAACTGAAAAAATGCTTTGAGTTTGGGAAGGTTGTGTTTATTTATTTTGGCCATTTTTGTTGATTCACTACTTATCTCAGGTATCTGAACAGAATGTAGATTTAGAGAATTGATTGTATTTCACATTTTAAAGGTGAAGAAACTCAGAAGTTTTTACTTTTTTTTTTTTTATTGCATTTAGGTAGCTAAAGAGAATGAAAGGCTAGATATCTTTAGTTAATCTTAGGGAATCAATCTGGTAAAACCAATTCAAAAGGATTTTTTATCTTGGGCTTTGGGCCTTTGTTCTGCAATAACTGCAGCCATTTAAAGTAAATTGTCCATTAAAGTACCACTCCAGCTTTGACAAATTGCATCAAACTGTTTTCTTCCTCTGGGGAAACACAAACCTGAGAACGGTGGTTTTATTTTTTCTGCTTGACAAATAGTTTGCCCGGACCAGCGGGCTAAAATGCTTTTAAGTGCTCTATAAGACAACCCAAAGAGGTTATATATGGTCCAGTAGAGCCCAAGTGAAGACATTGAATACTAGCTACTTATCTTGTGTGGTGAAAAATAATTGCTCATTCTCTCATATCATTTATCATTTTGTAAACAGTTCTCACTTTTTAACCATATAATACAAGTACAATGTAACAGAACTGATAGTCTGTAAACCACATAGAAATAATGTGGCAAAGTACAAATTCAAAGCACTGCTGTCCTTAGCAGTTACTGTGTTACTTTTCAGTTGACTAGAGTTCAAATTGCTAATTACAACTAAGTAAAAGAATCAGTTTTGATTGGAAAGATTCTTTCAAAAATTAAATGAACTATAGTCAAAGATTCAAATAACCAAACAACTGTGGTTTGGATATTAAGGTAATGAAACATCTTATTGTTTTCTAAACTTAGATTATTTTAGCTATGTGACAACAATATATAAATTATTATTATTATTGGTGGTGGTGGACTTATAGTGAAATTCAAACTTCTTTCCTGGGCTACAAGGCTTCATCTGTGGTCTGGTCCCACCTTATTTCTGTCATGCTATCTTTTACCAGTCTTTACCTCTGGTACATTCTTCTTCAACAGTTCGAGTTTGTACCCAACTCAGAGGCATTTGGATTTGTTCTTTAGAGCACACTTTTGCCAAATCCTCGTTTAGCTGGCTCCTTATCATCCAAAAAACAACCCCTTCTCAGGGAAAGATCATTAATTAACCAATTTCTGAGGAAACTTTTCAAATCCCTTAGTGAAGTTCTGAGTTCAGGAACTCACTGGTGCTACCCAGGTGATGGTTTATAAGTGACTGAGGAAGATCTCAGAAAGTGAAGTGGACATTGACATTTAGCTTGGCACATAGCATGTAGCTGTGAATTTACAAGCCATGAGTGGTTGAAGAAGTACTGAGAGAACCTGTGGAACAGAGGAAGGCAGGGTCTAGAGATGGAAAACTTATAAGTGAATTTGTAGGGTCTGGAGGTTATAGCATAGACTATGGACTTCATCAATGGTTAAAAATTTTAATTGGTAATGGGTGCAACCAGTCACAGTTAATAGGCACCAGGGTCAGACACCCAGGGGAAAGAGCTACCCAGCAAACTCTTTCAGAGATTTTTGAAGTACACGGAGGAAAGCCCCCAGATGTGAGGTCCTTTTTAATAGCTAAAAAACTATAAACATCTTCCTACATACTTATGAAGAATGGGGGTTGGTGAGGGAAGTACTTATCACTTTCCTAAAAGAGACTTACTTAACCTGAAAACTTGTAATTGGAAGAGATTGAGTTATATTTATTTGGGAAGTTTAGTAACTCTTACCCATTCATGCTTCCTAGTGGGATAAGGGTAAATAGGTCTTATGTTTGTGTCTAGTCCCATAAGTGATGTATGCAAACCATTTTTAGCCTCACAGTAGTAAATAGTTGACAACACTAAGGAATTTCTGTTATTTGTAAACGAGGTTATTTATAACCTTTCAAGGATTAAAAATAGATCAATACTGGCTGAAGGGGAGAATATATATTAAAGCAGTTGTTCCCAACTTTGTACATTGTATTCATGTGGGGGGCTTTAAAAAAGCTGATGTCTGAATCCACCCCAGAGATTCTGATTCAGTTGGTCTGGGGTATGGACCCAGCATCATAAGTTTTCAAAATCTTTCTAAGTGATTCTAATATTCAGCCAAGATTGAGAACTGTTGTTTAGACTAAGACAATTTCCTTTTTTATACATTTCCGGCGACACAACCACCATTTTAGGTTTGTTAGTAGGGTCTCCTGATGCGTAAGTTTTAGCCAGGATCCTTAATCACTAGCTCAATTATACAGCTGCTGACACAGAAAGTTGCAAAAGGGTATAGGAACAAAAGGCATTTCTAGAAAATGAATTGTTCAACACTAGTTAGCTGGATTAGAAAATTTATCAGCTTGAGGTATTTTTTTGCCCCACTGTCTTAAAGCGGAATCTGTAAGCAGGTAAAGTAGCTTCTTTGGACTCTTTTCCTTGGGCTCATACCAGTAAACTGGCCTTTTAAATATTAGAGAGGAGGTATGGAAAATCAAGTCTGTGGAGATTCTTCTTCCCAAAGGCCTAGAGCAGAGCTGACCGTAACCACATTTTCTCTCCCCTTTCTTGGGCTCCTGTGAGCAATGAAACTTGTGTTCAGGATCAGTCCAAAGTTTCTCAATTTCATATACTTGACAGAATTATCTGACGTGCTTTTAAAAGCAAACAAACAATAACAACATAAAGCAGATCTTTCAGCCCCCTCAATCTGGTCTGAGAAACACAACTGGTCATCCTGAAATTAATGGGGCTCAGGAGAGCATTGTTAACCCAGAAGACTTTAGAAATACGCCATTATATCCTCAGTGTAACCTCTTCATAGAAAGTTTCATGAGGGTGCATATCGATTATAATAAACTTTTGTTACTTCTGCTAACTGTTTCTCACTTTACTTCTTTTGGAGCTGCTAAAATGGAAAAGACTGAAATCAGCAAGTTTCTGACTGTAAGCTAAAAGGGGCTTTTGAATAATTTTTTCTGCCTACTTAGCAAATTTCTCTTGTGACAATTGGATGTTATTTGGGGTATCATTCTAGGAGGAAAAAGCGCAACCAAAGTTCAGTCATTTTTGAGAATAAATGTTCTTTGTATATATATTTGTAGCTGCTATTTTTTTCTTTTAGAGATTTATGATTGATTCTTGGCATGAAGCCCCTTGTGCATTGCTCTGCTGAAATGAGTCTAAAAAAGAATTTTCCAAGAGTTATGTAGAGGTTCTCATTAGTTACAGTTCTACTTTCTTCCTCACTTGAGTGTCAGTCTTCAGAGAACTAGTATAAAAAAGGAGAGAATAAAATCACAAAAATCTGTGAAAAGATCTTGTATTAGATTTGTGAAAGCACATTTAAAATAATTTTCTTCTGAAAAATTTAATCAAATTTATTAACCATAACTCTCTGCTTACCGGTGTTAAATAAAAATTTTAAATGTAGCAATCAATAAACAGAGATAAAAGGCTTCTCAAGAATACATGAAAGGAAGTAATAAAAAAGACTCACTAAGCTGAAGTGCCTCCTATCAACAGCAGCTGATAAAATATTAAAAGATTTGCCTTGTGTGTAATGTCTCTGGAGAGCCATCTTGCCGATGTACTAGACCATGATTGACAACTTTGAGACCTTGCTGGAAGCCACAAAAGTATTTTTATAATATAATGCTCAATTGCATAGGTCTTTCTTCCTAAATGGAGCTAGAAATAACATATCACCAAGAGATTGGCTTTTAAGAAATTGAACATTCTCCTCAGTTCTAGTTGATGTTTAATTTCCTCAGAATCAGACATTATGTGGGATCTGGAATGCAAAAAATATATAAATAAATAAAAACCCAAACAATAATAAAAACAAACTAGGACATTGTACCTGAACACATGTGAGACAGTTTTGGGACAGTCAAGAAATCAGTAGAGGAGATTATTATGATAGTTTGGGAACTGGTTTCTTTCAGAATAGTGATATTTATTGACATATATCATGTGCTGGTTATCTTAATTAAGCATCAAAAAACTTCTGAGATAGGTAATAAAATTTCCATTTTTCTTTAGTTAAGCAACTGAGGCTAAGTTGAACAGACCCAAGGTCAGAGTAAATAAGTGTTTTAGCTAGGATTTTAACCCTTATCAAGCTAACTCTAAATGGCATGTCTGAACTGAAATTATGAGTCTTGTGCCATCCTAGACATCTACTTGCAAGAGTGATTGTGAGGACTTAAGCAAGAAAATGTTGGATGAAAAGGGCACCAAGTTAAGTGATAGGAAAGACCAGGAAATAAAATAGAGTATTATTTATTCCCTTACCTGGCTCCAGGAAATTGGTCCAAAGATGGGGAGGGTGAAAGTAAATAAAAATCCAAGTCATTTAGAGATTTAGATATAAGCAGTATGACTTAAGAAACCAGGCTACACAATTTGATGTGGTTTGGGGGCAGGGCATTTTCCTTGCATACACATGCATCACGGTATGGTTTGTCAGTGTAATGAGAACCGAAACATCATGAGGTACTCTGAGAGTGTTGTGGCTTTGAATGTACCTGGGCAAGTAGCTGACTACCGCTTCATTGGGAGGGGATCAGGAACAGTGATAGCAAAGTTCCTCCTTTTGGTGACTTTCAGGTGGTATACATTACGTGAGATCTAGAATTTGAAAAACCAAAACAAATACAAAGAATTGTACATGAGCACATATGAGACAGTTTAGGGAGAGATAAGAAATAACTGAAGGAGATTTTATGGATGGGGGACTGGTTCCACGTCAGAAGGTAGGTATTAAAAACAATCAAAACTCTGAGTATATGTATGGACATAACTTTGTGGCCTTACTAAATGAGACTTGGGGGTATTTAGAGTTATATACAAATGGACAAGGCACATCCACATTGCTGAGGTAAATCTCCTTTATTTAAAGTCAACTGATAGTAAATGTTAACTACAAAATGTCTCCACAGCTGAACCTACATTAGTGCTTGATTAAATAATTGGGAACCTATAGCCTAGCCAAATTGACACATAAAACTAACCATCAAACTCCAATCATTGTCACCTTGGTACCCATACATGTCTCCTTAAACCATTCTTACCCTCCAAATGAAGATAACAACAAAGCCATACTTCTACCTAACATGATATAGCTATCTGCATACAATAACAAACGTGCTAACCCTTCCCCTAGGAGAGGAGGCAAAGTCTTTTGTTGTTGAGACCAGCTCAACAAAGAACAGGTCAGAAAGGAAGGTACCACAGACTTACAAGAAAACAAACACACAGAGAAAAGATGGGATCAGGGGACTAACAGTCTCAAGGCTGAGAGCCAAGATTCTTGTTTCACCACCGTATTTATTAGGAATCAGCCAAAGGGAAATGTGATGCAAGGAATGTCTGTTTATCTCTTTGCAACATAGTAAGTTCTTTGGTAGTTGCTGTTCTATCCGCCCAGAACATGCTGCACAAAACTGGAATGTTTCTAATCAGCATCAAGGACGCTTTGTTTACTT
>JAQZBX010030610.1:0-26721 GCA_029593785.1 Cabassous unicinctus | reverse complement strand
TGAGGTTGCTGCATCAGCCCACCGCACCGCTCAGGCCGGCGTGCCCTCACAAGGAGGCCTCGGGACGCGAACCCGGGCCTCCCATATGGTAAACGGGGGCTCCATCCACCGAGCCACACCCGCCTCCCTCACAGTGCTTTGATGTGAGCTTGTTTATTTCATCAAATCAAAATATCATGTCAGCTGTGGGTCTTTCATGTACACAATCTATGTTTTCCACCACAGTCACACAGGCAAACTCCTTCATGCAATTATGGCTTACTGTCTTTGTGTATTTACACACACAGTCTGAACTCCTCTGAAGCTTTGAACTGACAAGAAAAATCCTGCCAACAGGACCACCACTATTGCAATCATGAAATTTCGATTCTGTAGCTTAAGGTATGCCCACACCTGGAGAAAGCATTGTTTTTCTGGCTCTTCTGAGCTCTGAAGCCACAGTGAACTTTTCTGGTCTCTTCCCTGTGCACCAATAGTCAACTATCTATGCTTTTAGAAGCCCTTCCAATTATTTTCCAGTTGCATAGAAAATGAATATCATTGTATTCATTGTATATCATTGTACATCAATATCATTGTATAATGATGTTATTGTCTATCATTATCCTTGCAGCTTCTAGATGGTTTCCAAGAAGTTGGGGGTGCAAACTTTGGGCCATTATCTAAAATACCAAAATATTTCACTTTTTTCTCAACCAATGGTCTCCTTAAAAACTTAATAAAAACTAAGATTTGGAAGAAATAGTTGGTGACTGGGAGAGATAAGAAGGTTGTATGAGAGCCAGATGAATGTATGTGCTTCCAGGTTCATGTTAATTTCCCATTCCAGGAATATTTATTTTAGCTCAACAGGTACAAAGCTCACACAGGTGACCTCAGGGAATGGGAGTAAGGAATGGTGTAAAAGAAAGGAGCACACAAACCCAATAAATTCAATTGAACACAAATTTCTGGATCAAAATACAACAATTATTAGTTCAGAGTATCTTAAAGGAAGGCTACAGACACTGAAGTAATTCACTCTTTAAAAAGTCAACTTATATTCTGATAAATCACCTTTATCATTTTATAAATGAATAGGCAATGGTATTTGATAATTGTAAATACACTGTTATTACAACCCTAGTTGAGAAATAGAATCTTTCCTTTGATCCAGCAAGTCTCTGGTTAATTTTGGCAATCAAGCTTCCACATCCATCCCCAGAAAACCACTGATCTGATTTTCATCACCATAGTTTAGTTTTGATAGTTCTGGAACTACATAAAAATGCAACCATTCAGTTCAGTCACTTTGAGTCTTGTTTCTTTTGCTCAACCTATTATCTCTGAGATACTTCCATGCTTTAGTATGTATCTGCCGTTCATTCTTTTGTATTGCTCTATAGCATTGCAATTTTTGATGGTACCCCAATTTATTGATCTCTTCTCCAGTTGAAGGACATTTGCTATGTTTTCAGTTTGAACTATTATGAGTAAAGCTGCTGTGAACATTCTTAAACAAGTTTTTTTCTGAACATTCATTTTCATTTTTCTTGGGTAAATCTAGCAATCCCATTTCTGGGTCATGTGGCAAATGTATGTTTAATTTTAAAAGAAACTCCCGAATTCTTATCCAAAACGGTGGTCTTCTTTTTCATTTTTCAACAAGTGGAGTCTGTTTTTGCCAAACTTGGCACTATCTATGTTTATAAGTTTTGTCCTGTTAGACAGTGTACTTTGAAAAGCATCATTTGACCTGACTCTCTAATTCCACATCTGCTCAGCAGAAGGAGAAAAGGTGAATGGTGACACCCCAGAGAAGGAAAGATTGACGGTGGACTCCTTTTTGTTGGGTCCCAGGAGGAAGACCTCGTACTGGCCGTGATCACCTATGTGGGGCTGGAGCTCTCCCCTGCTCTGCCTCTTCCTGGCCGCCTTCACCATCGTCCTGTGCACAGCCATCCAAAACACCAGCCCGTCCCTCCACCTGCAGCTCTCCATCTGCTTCTTCCTGGACCAACTCCTGTTCCTCACTGGGATCGACCGAACCGAGCCCAAGGTACCTACGGTGTCAACAAAAAGGTTTTATATCCACACAGTGAAATATCATTCATCCATAAAAAGGAATGACGTTCTGATCCATACAAAAACATGGATGAAACTTGAAGATATTCTGTTGCGTGAAATAAGCCAGACACAAAAGAACAGATATTGTATGGTCTTGTTTTTATTAAATAAGTAGAAGAAGATTATTTCATTAGTTAGTTGGTAGATTACAGGTTACCAGGAGCCAGAGGAGGAGAAAGGGAAGGGGGCACTATTGTTTAATGGATGCAAAGCTTCTGTTTGAGGTTTGATAAAGGTGGGTAATGGATATTGGTAATGAAGCATAATTTTGTGGAAAATACCATTTAATAGTACAATTTAAAGTGATTAAATTGGGAAGTTTTGAGTTGTATGTACAATATTTTTTTCTATTTTTTAAAAAAAATAAAATCAAAGAAAAATAAAAACACACTTCCCTGCCCAAGGGGATATTTGATACAGAAGTTTAGAGGATTAAGTAGCCAAGCTTATGTTGCCAGGCTCAATTAGAAAAGAAATTCTCTCTTGAACTCTCCCTCATGTTTTTCAAAGGCAGGATATAGGATACACCCTAGGTCCACACTCACACATTCACGGCTGCCCTGGGTCCCTCTCCCTTCTCCCCCAGGTGCTGTGCACTGTCATCACTGGTGCCCTCCACTACCTCTACCTGGCCTCCTTCACCTGGATGCTGCTGGATGGCCTGCCCCCCTTCCTTGTGGCACAGAACCTGATGGTGCTCAATTACTCCAGTGTCAGCAGATTCATGAGGAAGTCCATGTTCCCCATGGGCTACAGAGTCCCCTCTGTGGTCGTGGCTGTTTCTACAGCATCCAGGACACACCTTTATGGGACACCTGCACGGTAAATGCAAATCCCACCTGCCCATACTCTCTCCAGCAAGACCATGGCCACCTGTTCAGCCCACATAGCTCTTTAGTTCCACCAGATTATGATATAGGCAGCATAAAACTAAGTAGCCACTACAAAGACATTTTCTTCATAAAAGATCATGGCGAGGTGACTGTTGGTGTATCATTTATATTTAATTATTTGAAATATTAATTATATAGCACATTATTGATCATCTAGTCATATAATTTTCAGTATGCACTATATTAATAACTGTATGCTTATATAAAGTTGATAGTGTGTTACATTAATAATTATAAATTATGTAATTGTTATATTAACTGAGGTGATTTTATGTAAAAAATTTAATTATTGTAATTGTTAATTATTTGCCATATTAATGTTTAGGTATTGGTGTAAGATTAATTATACCATACATTTCATATTAATAAAGTATATTAAGATAGCATTAATTTGGATGACTGCATTAACATCTTCCAGTAAGGAAAATTGAAAGGAAAGTTTAACTTTGGTTTGTATTACCTACTTCTTTCAATTAATTCTAAAAGAAATGACATTAATCATTTGGAAACATAAAGATAATTTAGATAATGAAAAATATTATATTGCCAGAACTAGGATTTATAAATCACATCTGACTTGGATTCAATGTTCTCAATATTTAGCATGCATTAACTCAAATTAAGCTCCCGCAATCTTATAAGATAGAAACTAGTATCATGCTAATTCTACAGATAAGAAAACTGAGGCACAGAGAGATTGATCAATATAGCCAAGATCACACAGCTGGTCAGCGGCACAGCTGGGATTCAAAACCAGGCAATCTGGCTCCAGTTCTTAAACTTGCAATACTCTATTCTACCAAAAAATTATTAACCTGCATCACATGAGTCCTGGACAACTCACCTTCTTGGGTAATTTAAAATACGGATCAGCAAAATTTTTCTCTAAGGCACGATAGTAAGTCTATATGGTTCTGCAGGCCATAAAGTCTCTGTCACAACAACTAAACATTAATATCATAGTGGAAAAGCAGCTGTAGTAAAGAAGACAACCATGAATATGCATGGTTGTGTTCCTATAAAACAAATTTTAAAAATTAGGCAGCAGTCTGTTTTGGCCCACTTGCCTTAGTTTGACGACCTCTGCCTTAGTAGGTTTCATGTCCATTCTTCTTTGTAGATTCACCAAACCCTGTCCGTGGTTCTCACACCTCCACCTCATTCACCAGTTTCCCTAACTTGGATCAAGTTCCAATTCTGCCATTTCTATCAGTGTGGACTTGAGTTACTGACTGTTTCCTTAAGCCTCTGATGCCTGATATGTGATAATCAGAGTACTCATGTCCTCATGAGGATAACAATATATAATGCACATAAGCCCTTCCTTTGCACTGTGTCAGACTTACTGTAATCATTTACACTTTTTAAAAACATTTTTAATGATCATTAGATTTTTGACAAATACAATTTTGTTTTTTATATTATTGAAATGTATCATTCATATGTGAACATCCACAAACAATAAGTATATATTAAAAGTTGTGAACTTACAAAATAAACATGCATAACATCATACAGGGGTCCCAGACATCACCACACCACCAACACCCTGCATAGTTGTGAAACATTTGTTACAAGCTATGCAAGAACATTGTGAAAATATTGCTACTAACTACAGACCCGATCTTACATTTGGTGTATTTTTCCCCCGACCCACCCTATTTATATTTATTTATTTATTTATTACACAGTTTGTGAACTTACAAAACAATCCTGCACATGTGTAGAATTCCTATACAAAACCACTCACCAACACACCACACCGTGGTGGAATATTTGTTACAGATTATGGAATAATATCAACATACTATTACCACCAAACATGGTCCATAGCATGCATTTGTTACACTTTCTCCATACCACTCCTTTATCAATACAATACATCTTTGGCATTAATGCAAAAGATGGTAAAATATTACAGGGAGTAGTTGCTGTTTTTTAAATGGAATTGTGGCTGAAAAAGGTATTCTAGTGACGTAAATGTCAATTGAAAGAAAGCTAGAGAAAAATCTAGGGACTGAATAACACAGAGAACCCAGAGGTGGATGAGAATTGTGGTTGATGGTACAGATGAAAGAGTGTCTTTCTGAGAGCTAGAGCAGATGTATATCACTATGGCAGGGGGATGGAATGTGGAGAAGCATGATAAAAATGGTGTTTTAATTTGTTTTTTTTACCACTTTCTTTCTAACCCAATATTTTTTACCTAGCCTATATATCCTATATATCTCAGCCTAAACACAATTTCCTCAGAGAATGCTTCCCAAGGATTTGAATTTCCTACACCCAGAGAAGGCTGTGGATCCAGCTGCACGTTCTCATAGTTCCACTTCCTTCAATCATAAAACTCTTCAGCTTGGTGTTTACTCTTGTCTAATTATCAGCCTTCCCAACTTAGCCTGCATCTCCCTAAAGAATGAGTCAGTTTACTTTAATTATGATTAGATCTTTGGAGCCAATTGCAGATCCTGGAACAGAAGACAATCAATATTTTTTTATTAATCGTATATGAATGTATTCATTCTTTTTCCCGCAATGGTGAATATATCCTTGAATCTCTTTCCATCTCTCTCTTAGCTGCTGGCTCCACATATTCTAGGGATGTAAATATCCACATAGACAAAGGATTTATATGGACCTTCCTTGGACCAGTCTGTGCTGTCTTCTCTGTGATTGTTGACATCACAGCATTCTTACTGACCAACTAAGAGTAATTCAAAGAGGAAGGCATATACAGAGTTTCACAGGTAGGGTGACCATTCACTCCACATTGCCTGGGACTGATGAGGTTCTTGGAATGTGGGACTTCCAGTTTTAAAATCAGGACTGACAGATTTTCCAAGATATAGGAACATAGTGCTAAAACCAAGAAAGTCCAAGGAAGGCTGGGACAAATTGTTCACCATATTTACAGGACCAAGAAGGTCCCATAACCAGTTTATTGCATAGTTGGCCATGATAGTTTACTATCATGGAATATAAAAGCTTCTGGTATGATGAGTTAGTTGTGAGATGGGCTAGAGGAAGGTTTTGAAGGTGTGGAACTAGTATAGTACACTATCTTCATTTGCCACAGCACTGCTGATGCAAAATACCAGAAATGAGCTGCTTTTATAATGAAAATGTTATTTGGAGTAACAGGTTATAGTTCTAAGGTCATGAAATGTCCAAATCAAAGCACCATCAGAGATGTTTTGTCACAAATGTCAAATACTGGTGATCCTGGTGTATTGTCACATGGTGAGGCAAGATGGCAGCCAGTCTCTGCAGATGTCCCTGCCTTCCACTCCAGAACCTACCGTATCTCAGAGCATGACTGTGGGCAAACAGGCATAGGGCTTGTCTCTTTCTGGGCCTCCTCTCTCAATCTCAGTTGCTCTGCTTTCTTCCAGAGATAATCTGTGGACTATCAGGCATATGGCTTATCTCTTCAGCCTTGAGCTGTGCTGTGGGCCCAGGCTCTAGAGGGCTTCATGTATCAGCTTCAGTGGCTAGCAATCCTCAAGTCCTCTCTCTAACATGGCCAGGTCACAGTGGAAGCTTCCTTCTCTGTCTGTCTCTTCTTTGTGTCAGTATATACAAGGCCCAGCAAGAAAGCAGTGACCCAATCTGAGTCTCACCTCACTGATGTCGTCCAATCAAAAGCGATCTATCAGGTGATATAATCGAGGTCCCTTAACAGAATACAATCAAATGATCTCACACCCACAGCAATGGATTAGTTCATAAACTCTCTTTTTGGGATTTACCAGATTCAAACTGGCACATACACCTCATGGGATTTCTGCAGATTAATCTGGCTTTCTTCATGATGACTTTCTGGATTGTGAAAACCCAGCTCTCTTCCCTCAACAGTGGTGTCTCCACTCACCTGAACATAAGGACAGATGGAAGAGAGGCACACATGGTCCAGGAACACATGCATGTGACTCTGAGCTCCAGATGTTCCTCATCAGAGTTTCTGCAGGGACCCAAAGGAGAAAAGTGTGGCCAGCACCTCCTCCATTCCCAGCTCAGATACTGTGGTTTGCCGCTGACACACAAGCAAAACATTTTCCAGCATGAAACTTCCTCAGCTGAAAAGAGAATTGACTTTGTTCTAATTGACAAAGATGTTTTATTGTTCCTATGACAAAGGTAAAAGGAATATTTATATCTTTATGACACACTGAAGGATATAATATATAATGTCCCAGAGCACAGCATGCCCTTTCATGCCCTGCTCTTGCATTTGTGCTCCTCCCTATACCCACTTTAGTCACCCAATTGTTCAAATCACGTTAAAAATCCACACAGCACTCTCTCTGGGAGGCTTGGGGTGTCCTTTGCTTTCTTAAAATTTGCATGGAATTAATGACATCTATTCTTGGCAAAGATGCTCAGGCAGTCCATGGAGTGGGTGAGGGTAGAAAGGGTCCCAGATGCAAGCCAGCTGTGGTAGCTTACAATTCACAAATATAAATGAATATTTGTGTCTATCTTTCTACCAGTCTATAAGGTATGTGAATCTTATCTTGTCTTTTTCATTTTTGTGCCCAGATTCTAGCACAGAGGCAGGGGTACAGTGTATCATCAGTAATGTTGCAATTCCTGTCCAAACATTACTGAATGACCATTGATGGGCCCTTGTTGTTGATGACTATGCTTATAAGCCATTGCTCTTGAAATGGAAACTTAGCCTAGTGTTATAGGGTGCCTAAGAGTTACCTCCTAAAAGCCTCCTTGTTGCTCAAATGTGGCCTATCTCTAGCCAAACTCAGCATATAAATGCACTAACTTCCCCCCAGCATGGGATATGACTCCTGGGGATACGCCTCCCTGGCGCTGAGGGATTACTACCAAGCACCAACTAGCAATGCAACTGGAAAAAGACCTTGAATAAAAGGGGGAAAACATAAAGACAAATGAGTTTATATGTCATAAGAAACTTCAAAGTGATTGGGGAGGTCAACCCTAAGGTAAAGCTTATGCATATCTCACCAGGATCTCATAGACTGCCATAGTAAATACTACTCCAAATAGTGGGGCTCCTGAGGGCTCTGGAGACACCCAGGTCCTACTCAGGGCATATAACTCTGGAGTTTAGTGCATTGCCAGTGGGCTCTACTTTGGAGTTTGTGCTCCTGAGAGTAAGAGTTGGACTCAGAGCACTCACAGCACAGCTGTGGGCAAACAGGCATAGGGCTTCCCTACACATGGCTCACCTGTTGCTTCTATTTGAACCTATAGTTGGTGCTGAAGTTTGTAGGTGTACATCCAGCAAACTTAAATCTTTGGACTGTCCATGTGCCAGCTGGGACCTGGACCTCAGCAGAGTTGCAACACCTACTTTCCAGTTCATTGGAATTACTCAGGACAACTAACAAGGAGGTAAGGACAGACAACCACCATAGCAAGGAAAATAGAGAGCCTACAACTGCAAGCAAGGGAGTCCATCCATTGGCTGTATGGGATGGAAGCACCCCTCTCAATTAGAGGTGGAATGGACATCACCATCCCAGAATCCTCAGAATTGTGGAATGAAATATAAACTGAAGAGGACTTACTGGCATTCTACTAAAGACTAATTATGATTCTAGCAATGGAAGCAATTACAATATTGATGTGAAGGCATTGGCCACTGGAATGTCTGAGGGCAAGGAGAGGGAAAAACAGGTGTAAAATGGGGGCATTTATGGGACTTGAGAATCATCCTGAATGACATTGCAATGACAGATAGAAGCCATTATATATCTTCCCACAACATGCAGAATTGTGTTAGAGAGAGTGTAAACTAATTTGTATACTATAATCTATGCTCAATAGCAATGCTCAAAAATGCATCTATCAATTGCAATGAATGTACCACACTGGGTATGGATGTTGTTTATATTGGAAAATGTGGGAGGTATGGAGAGCAGGGCATAAGGGAATCCCTATGTTTTTATGTAACATTTTTGTAATCTAAGTATCTTTAAAAAAGTAAAAATATAAAAAAAAAAAAAGACTCAATGTTCTTTACTTTTCCCCCATTATCATCAATGTGTTTTCATTCTGCTGTTCACAGAATAGCTGCTCTACCTCCATACAGTAAATCCATATCCCAGGCAGAAAACAGTAGGAAAAAGATCAAGCATGTAATAAAAGGGGAGTGCCATATGTGCCTTAAAAATCTTTTTATTAAAGTTTATCAGAAAAAAATTGAAAATTTCAATATCACAAACTTAATGAATTTTCAAAAACAAAAAAATTTCCAGAATCAGAACAAGACTAGAAAAATGAACATGACCAACCCTCCCAACTCTGGAAGATTATTTTGTGCCCATTCTAAGGACTACTCCTGCCCCCAGAGGAGCCATTATCCAGAAATCAAACAGCATAGATTACATTTTTATTTGTTGAAATTTATAAAAAGAAATTGCACTATGTATATCCTTTGTTTGGATTTTGTTCTCAATGTTATGCCTGTGAGTCTGCCTTTTTAAATTTTTATAAGTAAGGAAAAAAACATGTTTGCCTAATAGCTCACATCACAGACACCAATTACCATAGTAATTTGAAGATGGAGGAAAGATTTAAAATAGCATAAAACTTGTAGAAGAAAATATAGATGGATGTAGAGGAGGCAAGATGGCATCAGTTTAAGTGACACTCACCATCTCTCTCACAAAAGACAGCTGATTGGGGCCAGGACCCTGCCCAAGTGAGATGTTCTGGAAGCCCACGGAGAAAAAACCTTTGGCACATCGATCTGGAGGGAGCTGGACAGGGAAATAAATTGCTCAAAATAAAACTGTGAGGTTGGGTATATGAGAGTGTCTTGTGTTCAGTGTGTGACTTTGCTGTGACCTAAAACTTCTTTGAAAATTAAATGAAAAATAGTGGGACACTGGCAAGTGACAGAAAGAAGTTGCCACCATACAGACTGGATACCAGAGAGTTCAGTGATACAAGGCAAAATGTCAAAAAAAATTTTTTTTTAATTTTTAAAAAAATTTTCTCATTTTTTGAATAACCCAATCCTTTAATTTTATTTTGTTTTTAGTTTTTGAAAATGTTCACGTATTTTATCTCTTACATTAAACATCACTATTATTTCATTTTCCTATTAATTGTATTTGGCTATTGTATTGGCTTCATCTTTAAAGAAGCTTTGGATCACAGAAGGGTTACAACTGGGATGGGAGAGGATTGTTGGTGGGAGGTGTCAGGGATGGGTTGTGCATGGGAGGAAGTTCACCTGAACATATGTAAAAGGTATATAAAATTGTTCAAATGCTCACTGGGCATGGTCACAGTGGGTGGAAAACCACTCAATAAATGAGAGAATAATGAATTCCAATCCTGGACAGCTCTGCCATGTTCTCCAAGGGAGTAGCAACACTCCCCCAAGTGCAGGGGCAGTGTCTGGCAAAGGAGGATGATCCATTGACTTGCCCCTGATATGGATGATTGTATTTCTTAACCTTTACTCTTGAAATTGAAATTTAGTCTAGTATTATAGGAGCTTAAGCATTACCTCCTGAGAGCCTTCTTGTTGCTCAAATGTGGCCTCTTTCTAAGGCAAATTCAGCATATAAATGCAATAACTTGCCCCCAGCATGGAATATGACTGCCAGGGATGTGCCTTCCTGGCACCAAAGGGTTACTACCAAGGGCCAACTCGCAATGCAACTGGAAATAGAGCTTGTTCAAATGGGCAAAAAGGCAAAGACAAATAAGATTATATGGCTAACAGACTTCAAAGTGGGTCGAGAGATCATTCCAGAGGTTATGCCTATGCATGTCTCAGCAGGATCTCATTGACTACCAAATTAGACATTACTCCAAATCAAGGCACTCCTGAGGGCTCTGGAGAATCTCAGGTATTATAGTCAGGGCAGATAGCTCATGAATTCAGTGCCTTTTCATCAAGCCCTGCTTTAGGGTTTGTGCTCCCCAGTGTGATAGAATAGGATTCAGTTGTGGTTTCTCTACACATGGCTCTTTTGCCCCTTCTATTTGAACCTATAGTTGGTGCTGGAGTTGGTAGTTGTATGTCCAAGAGACTTGAATATTTGGGCTCTCCATGTGAGAGCTAGGTCCTGAGCCTCAATGGAGTTGCAAAACCTATTCTCCAGTTCATTGGACAAACCCAGGACAACTAACAAGATGGTGATGATGGACAACCACCACACCAAGTAAGCGAGAGTGTCTACAACTGCAAGCAAGAGAGTTCCATCCATTGGCTGTATCGAACTGAAGCACCCTCTCAATTAGAGGTGGAGGGGGAACACCATCCCAGAATCCTCTGGATTGGGGAAAGAACTATGACCTAGTGTGTACTTACTGGCATTTTATTATAGACTTATTGTGATTGTAGCCATGGCAGAACTTATATCATTGATGTGGAGGCAGTGGCCACTGGAGTTTCTGAGGTCAGGGAGAGGGAGAACAGGTGTAATACAGGTACATTTTTGGGACTTGGAAATTGTCCTGAATGACTTTGCAATGACAGATACATGCAATTATATATCTTGTCACAACTTACAGAATTGTGTGGGAGAGAGTGCAAACTACAATGTAAACTATAATTCATGCTTAGTGGCAATGCTCCAAAATGTGTTCATTAATTACAATAATATACCACACTAATGAAGGATGTTGTTAATGTGGGAGGTGTAGGAAGCAGGGCATATGGGAATCTCCTATATTTTTTATGTAATGTTTATTTAATCTAAATATTTTTTTTAAAAATTAAAAATAACACTGCTTTAGAAAATGTAAAATGCAAAGTAAAAACCATCTAGAATAAAACAAACCTAAAAATCTAGAGGCCCATGGTTTGGTGATGAGTTTTAAGATATAGCACACAAGGCACAATCTATGACAGAATAAAATATATAAATAGTACTTTATTAAAATATAAAATTTCTGCTCTGTAAAATACCTTGATGAGGGTATGAACAGAAATACATGTATTTGGAGAAAATATTTGCAAAAAACATATCTGATAAATGATTTGTGTCCAAATATAGAAAGAATACTTAACATCCAACAAAAAGAAAGCAAATTCCCAATTAAAAAATGGCAAAAGTTCTGAACAGAAACCTTAGGAAAGAAAATATACAGTTGGCAAATCAGCAAACAAAAGATGATTAACACCATATGTCCTTAGGGTATTGCAAAATTAGATCTGCAATGATATATCATAACATAATCATTAGCATTAACACTGACAACACTAATTGCTTTTGAGGATGGAGATCAATTCAGACATTCATTTCCATTGAGAATATAAAATGATGCAGCCAGAAGACAGTTTGACAGTTGTTTGTAAAATTAAACATAGTCTTACTCTTTGTGGTTGTTTGGTATATATACCCCCGAAATTTTCTTAAACTTAATCGATTAATGTTGATGTGAACTCATTGTAAGTAGGACTTTTCAATGAGGTTACTGCAGTAAAAGTGTGGACCAACTCAGTCCTTCCATTGCCTCAATCAGTATGGGTCTTAATCCAATTATAAACGAAATGAAATTCAGACAAATAGAAA
This sequence comes from Cabassous unicinctus, assembly GCA_029593785.1. NCBI lineage: Eukaryota > Metazoa > Chordata > Mammalia > Cingulata > Chlamyphoridae > Cabassous > Cabassous unicinctus. The sequence continues at coordinate 14,207 of JAQZBX010030610.1, read as the reverse complement.
GTCAAAGGAAGCAAGAAGCTGAAGATCAACAGCATCTAGAAGAGAAGGGAAAGTCCAGAGGGGCCACCATGTGCCTTGCCATATGACAGTGGAGCCCAGGACCAAAGACCACTGGCAGCCTGTCCCTGAATGCCACAGTCTTCAGGAAGAAAGCACAGCCTTGATGATGCATTGATTTGGCCTTTTTCTTATCCTCAAAATTGTGGGCTAATAAATTCCCATTGTGTAAGCCAAGCCACTACATGATATTTGCTTGAGCAGCCAAGAAAAATAAAACACTATCCATTCAAGCAATTACACTCTTTAAGTATATATACAGCTGATTCAAACACGTAAGTCCACACAAATGTCTACACGTGAAGTTTGGTAGCAGCTTTATTTATAATCTCCAAAATCTGAAAGAAATCAAGATATCCTACCATAAGTGAATGAAAAAAAAACACACTGTGCTATATCTACAAAATGAAAAACATTGGGCTATTCAGTGATAAAATGAAATGTTCCATTCAGTCAAAAAAGTTAAGGATGAAACTTAAATGATTGTTAATAATTGAAAGAAATCAATCTAAAAATGTTACATGTGTGATTTCAATTATGTGACATTCAGGATAAGGCAAAACAATGGAGGCATTGGAGCAATAACTGGTTGCCAGTAAAAGGGAAGAGGGGGAAAGGGTTTAATACATGAAGGACAGGTGAATTTTTAGAGTGGTGAAAGTATTTGGTTTAATACTGTAATTGTAGGTGCATGCCATTATGCATTTGTTAAAACTCATTGACCTTGACAACAGAAAGAGTGAATCTTTATATTTGCAAATAAAATTCACTCACAATGTCAAGGGAATCCCTGGATGTAATGCAAATGTTCAAAAACAAACTATTCCAAATGTATGACATGCCCTCTCTGAATAGATGGGGGAAAGGTGCTGAAAGAGATAATATTGGAAACGAGTGGATTCTATAAAATGAAGCCAATGCATAGTGTGCATAAGTACTGTACTCCAGTTGATAAAGTTGCATCATCAAGGGATGGATCAAAAATTCTTTTACTTCTAAACATGTACACTGGAATCAGGCAATTAAATAAATCAATGGCAAATGGGAGGAAAGTTTACTTAGTATTGAGTGGGCGTTTAGAGTTAAGCAACTGGAGGAAGCTGAAATATTCTAGGTAGCAATGGTGTACAGGTAGACACACCAGTATGAACTACTGATAGGTTAATATAGACACAGAGGTTTACATGAAGAAATAAATATATAGATATGTGTATATGCACAGGTTAGTGTACTTGCATGTATTTCCTCACTCTGTCAGCAGAGGATGCCTAGATCTCCAAGAAGCATGGAGTACAGCTGGTGCCCAGTTGTTCAATTTAACACCATTCCCCAATACAAAGTTCCTTGGAGTAAAGGCTGATGGTAGGACTGGGGAAAGAAATACACAAGAAGAGCCTGAAATACCTTGTAACAGACAGTAAGTAGGTGCTAAAATAAAACCCTCAATGATGAGGTATATTAAAGAGACACAGGGCACAGCAGAAAGTGCTCCCATGGAAAACATTGGAAAAAATTGAACAAAATCAATATAGTGGTATTGCTTTTCAACACAAAGTATCACTTAAATGCCATGAATCCATCCTGGTATAAATTAGTGACTAAATAAATAAAAAGGGGCAAATCTCCCATGCAGAAGAATTCCAATAATTTATACAGATATTGCTCTCTCATGGCAGTGGAGCAAAAATACCACTCCTGGATGTATACTGCACATAGTGACTTCTTCCCAAACATTATATATAGAAAGCCAGAGGCATGACAAGCTTTATACTGGGGAAACCTTAAAACACTGCTGATCAAGGTCAACATCAATAATGAGAAGTCAAGTTGATAGTGTGCCTCCTGGATATGATGTGATAAAAATGGCTTTTTATCTGTGCTGTCTTTACAAAAAGTTTAATTATTAGTGAAATGCAAAAGCCCAGGAAAACTGAACTCTGAGCTTCCTTCCTGATGGGATTACATGCCTTGGATAAGATTATCACATTGCTGTAAGTCTTACATTCTTCATCCATAAATGAGAAAAGTGAAACCAATTTCACAGAATAATTGAAAGAATTAAATAAAATGTCTGGAATTGTGTGCAGTGTTAATAGTGTATATTTTATACTTTGATTCAAGCCTACACAGACTCACTCCCCACACCTCCTTCTCCATATCCACTATACTATTTCCATCCCTCATTAACTCTACCAGGTTTTGACAACAGCAATAGTCACTTTGATCCAGAGTGAGTTTGCTCAGGACCAGCATTTTCAGGAATGTCACCTTCTATAAACCCTGTGCTGACTCTTCAATATCTTCAAACATAAATACCCATCTTGTGGAGAAAACACAAGACACTCTGATATCTGGTGGCTGCCAATCAGACCAGGCTCATGGTGCAATTTCCATGTCCTGCCCCTCATTTTTCATCAGATATTAAGAACTATTTTTAAAAGCTCACCACACTTTACAATTACATTGTTTCCACATTTGTGTCCCTGTTGTCTCTTCTTGGTGTGCTTCTACCACTTTCTCCTCCTGAAATTACTCTAATTCCTCCTTCAAGGCTCAGTTAGTTTTTCAGCCCCCTTGTGAAGCCTTCACTAAGCTCCACAGGATAAGTCCAAATTTGTGGATCCACTTCATGAGGATTTCAGAGCCACCTCAGGACACTACATGTTCTCATTTGTACCTCTCATGCCCTTTTTGATGTAATCTCTTTGAAATGAGGAGCAATATCTTACTCATTTCTTTATTTCCTGAATAGCATTTAGTGCCTAATATGAAGTATTTGGTGAACAAATGTTTGTTGAAAGACTCAAAGAAAAATGCAATAAAGTGAATAAAGAAACTTCCAATAGTTGCAGAGATAGAACGATGAGTAAAAGAAATAAAAATACTCCTGAAAATGGGAAGCCCCATGATTGAGAGTTAACAACAGTGTAGGCAGATTGGAGAAAGAAAATGTTTTAATATGTCTGTTTTCTACTTCACTCAGGCTATTTAAATAGAAAGGACTTTGTATTTTTAAGATATCTCTATCTGTATACCCTATTAATGGACCTAAATTTATGACCAATAAAAGAGGGCCCTGAAGCCATAACATTCCCCCAGCACCTGTTAAGATTCTGTGACTCACCCAGAAATTATGCTATAAGGTTCTGTGTTCACCAATGCAGATTCTTCCTTCAATGATGGATGAAGTTTGGAAGTTCTGCTCTCAGGAAGGTCAGGGAGAATGAATCACTTACCAGGTTTCTTGAAGACACAATAGTGTTTTCTGTTCATGAGAGATTAGTAAAGTAGCCTGGAGACAGTTGTAGGGGAAGTATTTACAGTTTCCTTGCCTTCACGCATCTCATTCACATGAGCCTCATTAATGAAGGATTCTTTTGTCTCTCTACTCCCTGAGATATTTAATTCTCTGGAGGAAAGAAAAACACTTGTGCCAGTTTTGACCCCAGATAGACAGCTTTGGAGTTCCATGTTCATCTCTTATCCCAGTGGACATCCTGCTGGGAGTTCACCTCTCTTTAGATGTGGGCTCTAGTGTTGCTGGGATTCCATAATCATTTCCCTGTTGTTAATTTTGGAGAGAGATTCTGGATGCACTAACATAACTCCTGTTTCTGATCTCTCTCCTCTGGAGTTTCCTCTCATTCATCATGGTGCCCTCTCTCCACAGGATTTTCTCTTCTCTCACTGCTTCTCCTTTCCCACCAGTAGCTAGGAATACCTGTTCAATTCACTCAACCATTTGTTTAATCAGTTTTTCAACAAATATTTTTCCAGCAATATTGCATAATAAGCACCAAACTATGCTCTGAGGATTACAGAAAGGTAGGATATTGTCCTTCTCCTTTAAAGCTGACTGTCCAAGCAGGTCAAGAGACATGGAAATAAAGAAGTGCAACACCCTAAGGTGTACTGCAGTCCTGGTGAATTGTAATTCCACATTTAGGAGGGTTGGCTTTTCCTTTTCTTCCCATAGGCTCGAGGGACATTGATAGGGAATAATTTGAAATGATAGATCACTTTGCATAGTATTGGCACCTGAATAATTTTACTTCTTCCCATCCATGAACACAGGATGTTTTCCCATTTACTTAGGTCTTCTTATATTTCTTACAGTGGTGTTTTGTCATTTTCAGTGCACAACTCATTCATGTCTTTAGAAAAAAAAAATACTCCTAGATATTTTATTCCTTTAGAGTTAATTGTGAAATAATTATTTTTAATTTCTAATGGAAAATATTCTTTCTTAGTGTATTAAACAGAACTGATATTTTATGTTTATTTTTAAAAAGGCTTTAGATTACAACAATGTTACATTAAAATATAGGAGATTCCCATATGCCCTTCCCCCTCCGCCCACACTTTCCCACATTGACAACATGTTTCATTAGTGTGATACATTTGTTATATCGATGAACACATACTGAAACATTGCTACTAACTGTGGCCTATAATTTACATTATAGTTTACACTCTGTCCACGCAATTTTACAGGTTATAGTTTCTCTACAGGAGGCTCTTCCACCACTGTAACTTAAACCTTAAATTAACACTATACTTTTTAAATATATGTCCCAGAGACTTAAACTTTTGGTCTGTTCATGTGGCAGTCTGAATCACAGCAGAGTTACAAACTTGCTCTACAGTTCTTTGGACTCACTCAGGACAACTAGCAAGGAGATGATGAAGGACAATGCCCATCCCAAGGAACACAGACAGTCTGCAACTGCAATCAATATAGTTCCAGCCATTTGCCCCATGGGATTTAAGCCCCATCTCAATTAAAAACAGAGTGTACATCACCATCCAAAAATCCTCAAGATTGGAGAATGAAAAAAAGACTGAATTAGATGTATTATTATTCTATTATAGATATATTATTATTCTAGCAATGGAAAAATTTTATCACTGATATAATACCCGTGGCCACCAGAGGTTCTAAGGTGATGGAGAGGGAAGAATAAGTGTTCCATGGGGATATTTGGGGGACATTGGAATTGTCCTGCATGACATTGCAATGATAGATACAGGCCATTATACATTTTTTTCATAAACACAATTGATTTTTGCATGTTAATCTTGTAGCTTGCATTTGGCTGCATTCATTTATGAGCTCTAGAAAGTTTCTTGTAAAAGCTTTGGTATTTTCTATGAAAAGGGTCAGGTCATTGCTGAATACTGAGTGTTTTACACTTTCTTTCTCATTTGGATGCCTTTTACTTGTTTTCTATATATAATTTCTATGGCAATGACTTGCAGTAAAATACTCTCTAGCAATAGTGAAATCAGGTACACTTGTCTTGTTCAAGATATCAAGGGGAATACTTTCACGCTATCAGCCTTCAGTATTTGAATGCCAATGTTTATATATATAGATATAGATATAGATATATAGATATATATAGATATATATATATATTATTTTTATCATGTTGAGGAAGATACCTTGTAAACTTATTTTCCTGAGATTTCTTTTTTAATTGTGAAAGGGCTTTGATTTCTGTCAATTCATTTTCAGCATCAATAAAGATTTACCTGTGATTTTTCCCTTCATTGTAAAAATGTGGTGTATTACACTGACTGAATTTCTAATTTGAACATCCTTGCAATCTAAGATAAAACTTACTTGGTCATGGTGGATAATTTTTTTAATATTCTGATGGATTTGATAGGCTAGTTATTTTGTTGAGGGTTTTTGCATCAATGTATATAAGGAAAATTTTCTTTGGTTTACATTCTTTGTTTGTCTTTGTGTAAATATAACAAAACACTTAACTGCACAAGTTTCACCCATAGCCGATAATAGGATGATTTTCTTTTAGCCATTTATAGATTCTCCAAGAAAAATATTTAGTTTTTGAAGAGAACAAATCTATACCCTCAGCTCATAGTGAATCTTTATTGCTACTACATATTTTAAGGTTTCTTGAGAGGACTAAAATAATATGGATAAAATCCAGGAAGTAATTTTCTGAGACAAAAATAGGAGATGAAGGAATGATAAAGTAAGCAGAGGTCTAGGACTATAAGGCAGAGAAGAAATGATCAGCATCACTCAATAGAGACATGCTCTATACACATCTTTTGCTTGCAAATCAACGTATGAGGTAGCTGTATTAGGAATCAGGGAAATGGCTTATGAGTCTTGAAAGAGCTACAATTGTCCTCTCTCTTAAAATACATACAAAGATTAAGTTTGGCATCCACCATTGAGTCTACATGGTATGATGTGAGGTGGGTAGGGTCGACTGGCTCTTAGCAGCCAATTCTCCCTCCTTCTGATTTACACTCTTGTAATACAGAGCTTGGTGAACTAGCATATGCAGTGCTTATTTAATAAACACTTGTGGCAAGAGTGCCCTACTGCCTGGATTGCAGAAAGTGCAGCACATTTTTCGAGCCAACAATTTCAGTGGAATCTTCTTGATTATACAATATTCCTGATGATAACAGAAACATCAACTTTCTTGGCTGGTCTGTTTTTCAGTGCTTTCTACTTCTACTTACTTGAAACACATACATCTAGAATCATCAACAATATTCAGAATATGTACTTACTAAGTTTGTTCTCAACATTCTTACTGAGATTTTTTTTTTTTTTTAAAGAGGTTCTGTCACAATAAAATCATTCATACACAAAAACTTCTTGATAAAGAAAGGATTGCACAAACACAGAACCCCAGGCTAGGAATCTGGGAATTGATATATAAGGTTTTGGGTGTGAGAACAAGAATAGCACTCTTTCCATTGGGTAAGTGTCACCACTAGTGTATGTATAACACTGGCAAGTCTAATTGACAATATATTGTTTGCACTCAACCTGAAAGACAGGGCCTTGGGAAAATTTTAGTGAGTTGATAAATTATTTTGTTTATAATCATAATGAAAGGAATGTAGACTGAGTTGGGTCTTTTAACTGCATTGGAAAGACCATTCACAATGAAAAGCTGAGGATTTTTAATTCTTAGTTTAGGGCACAAAAGAAAAAACAGAAATCTTCTAGGATTGTATGAATCAAATCTGTTTTCTCTGAAAACTATAATCAGTTGTGGAAATGACTCAAAACCAGACTGATCCTGTGGGTTGGTAAATTACAAAATAATTTGAATTTTCAGCTTTTCCAAATAATGTGAAGTGATTTTAAAAAATGACCAGATCACATTTTTCCAAAATTTTACACGAGCTCAGAGAAAGTTTTAATCTCAAAATGCCACTTTAGTTTGCCAGTCAGAGGAATGGCTCTGGAGTCAGGTGATAAACTAATTATTACCCTTTTTCTAGCTCACAGATAAAACAGTAGGTCTCCATAAAAACCTTGATATTATTTCCTAATATCTGGGATTAACACTTGAAAAAGTCATATTTGGCAGTGGAAAAGAAACCCAAGTTGCTTGTATTAATCAATTTTATTGAAACATATTCATAAACCATTCAAGCCTTCTAAAGTATACCATCAACGGCATTTAGCAAAATTACAATCTGTGCATTAATCACTTCAATCAATATAAGACCATTTTCATTACTCCAAATAAGAAAAGAAGAGAAAACAAAAACAAAAACAAAAAAAACCCACAGAAAACCTTACCTCTTTGTAGTCACATCTTGCTATACTTCTCCTGCCATACATAATTGCTAATCTATTTTCTTCTCCATAATTTATCTGCTTTTACATTTTGTATAAAATACATAATATTTTTGTCCAATTTCTTTCACTTACTGTATATCATTTTTTACCATTGATGGAAGGTTATTAATATATTAATATAATATATATTAATATAGTAATATATTACAATATTATGCTTTGATTGTATTTTTGGCCACATACCACCGTGATATTATTATCTTATAACATTAACATATATTTGTTCTGTTCCATAGATAATCAAGCTTATATATGCTCTATTAGCAAAACTTATTTTTCACAAGAGGGTTCAATATGTTATCCAGTCCCTTGTTTCATTTTTAACTTTCCTTCTAGTCATATACACAACCTTGGACTTTCCCCTTCAATCACCATTATACCCATATAGTAGAGCTGCTTATTACAAACACTATGATGTGCTTTCACCATTTCTATGAATTTTGAATTATTTACAAATACATTTTTTAACAATTCTGCCCAGATTTAACCTCAGCTTCCCATTCTCTAACCTCCCATTATTTTCTGTTGACTTTTATTGTAGTTATTAACTCCATGATTTTGCTTATTATATTCAGTTAATAATTTTGAAATCATACAGTTTTGTCCTTTTGTGTCTGGCTTGCTTCACTCAATATAGTGTCATCCAGGTTCATCCATGTTATCATAAGATTCATGATTGCATTTCTTCCAACAGCTGAATAATAGCCATCATGGGTCTAAACAATAATTTGTTTATCCATTTGTCAGTTGATAGACTCTTGGATTGATTGCATCTTTTGGCAATTGTGAATAATGCCACTGTGAACTTCAGTGCATAGATGACTGTTCATGTCCCTGCTCTCAGTTGTTCTTAATATACACCTAGTAACAGTATTGCTGGTAACATGGTAGATTTATACCTAATATCTTTAGGAACTTCCAGGCAGACTTTCACAGCAGTGGTAAAATTCTGCATAGAAAACAAAAGTGAATAAGCAGAACCATCTTTCCAAAACTTCTCCAACACTTGTAGTTTTCTTGATTTTTTTTTTTAAAGATACTTAGATTACATAAATTTTACACAAAAAATATAGGGATTTCCATATGTCTTACTCTGCACTCCTCCCACACCCTCCCACATAAACATCATTCATTAGTATGGCACATTCATTGCAGTTGATAAACGCATCCTGGGGTTTTGCATTAAGCGTGGACCATAGTTCACATTGTAGACCACACTCTCTCCCACAAAGTTCTACATGTTGTGTGACATAAAATGGCCTATGTCCATCCTTGCAATGTCACTCAGGGCAATTCCCAAGTTGTGAAAAAGCCCCCGTGCCACAACTCTTTTTCCCTCTCCCTGCTCCCAGAGCCTCCAGTGGCCACTGGCTCCACATCAATGTTGTATTTTCTTCCATTGCTAGAATCACAATATGTCTATAGTAGAATACCAGTAAGTCCACTCTAGTCCATTGCTCTTCCATCAATCCCAAAGATTCTGGGATGGTGACGTCCACTCCACCTCCAATTGAGAGGGGGTTTATATCCCTTGGGGAAGATGGATGGGACTATCATGCCTGCAGCTGCAGACTCTCTATTCCCTGGGATAGCCATTGTCCACCATCATCTCCCTGCCAGTTGTCCTGGGTGAGTCCAATGAGCTGTAGAGTAGGTTTTGCAACATGGCTGAGTTTCCAGGCCCAGCTAGCACATGGATAGCCCGAAGACTCGAGTCTCTGGATGTACACCTACAAACTCCAACACCAAATATAGATTTAAAGTGAAGGGAGAGAACAGCCATGTGCAAGGAAGACACAATTGAGTCCACCTCTGTCACTCTCAAGAGCATAAACTCCAAAGTAGGACCCACTGGCAAGGCACAAATCTCTGGAGTTATGTGCCCTGACCATAGGACCTGGTTACCTCCAGAGCCCTCAGAAGCCCCAGTGTTTGGGGTAGTATGCACATTGGAAGTCCATGAGATTCTGCTGAGATATGCACAAGTCTCACGTCTGGGATGGCTTCCCGAATCACTTTGAAGTCTCTTAGCCATATAAACTCATTTGTTTTTACTTCCCCCCCCCCTTTTATTAGAGGTTTTTCTAGTTGCATTGCTAGTTGCTGCTTGGTAGCAATCCCTTGGTGCCAGGGAGGCTCATCCCCGGGAGTCATGTCCCATGCTGTGGGAAAGTTAATGTGTTCATATGCTGAGTTTGGCTTATAGAGAGGCCACATTTGAGCAACAAGGAGGCTATAAGGAGGCAACTCTTAGGCACCCCACAACAATAGGCTAAGTTTCAGTTTCAAAAGCAAAGGCTCATAAGCATAGTCTTCAATAACAAGGGCCCATCAGTGGATCATCCTCCTTCACCAGTCATTGCCCCTCCAACTGGGTTAATTTTGCTGCTATTTTAGACAATGTGGCAGAGCTCTCCAGGAGGGGAATTCAGTAATCTCTCAGTTATTGTGTGAGTCTCCTCCCCCTGTGACAATGCCCCATGAACATTTGAACATTTTTACATACATTATATGTATGCTCAGGTGAACTTCCACCCATGCATCCCCCATCACTAACACCACACACAAATGGTCCTCCCTCATCCTAGTTGTAACCCTTCTGAGATCTAAAACTTCTTCAAAAATGAAGCCATTACAATAGCCAAATACAACTAATAGGAAAATGAAACAATAAGTATAAGTTTAAATATAAGGAATAAAATATATAGAATTAAAAAAAAACTAAAAGTAACATAAAATTAAAAGATTGGGGTATTAAAAAATATTGAAAAGTTTTTTTAAAATTTTTGACATTTTGCCTATCATCACCACAGTATCTGCTGTCCTGTCTGTATTGTGGCACCTTTCCCCATTCATTTTCCAGCATCTCACTGGTTTTCATTTTGTTTTCATAGAAGTTTTAGGTAACAGCAAAGTCACATACAGAGTACAGGAGACTCTCACTTACCCAACATCCTCTCCCTTTCTCCCCCCCCCCATGTTAATTCCTTTTTATATGTGGATGGTACCTTTATTATAATGATATACAAATAATGAAACATAGCTAATAAACATGGTCAAGGGTTTACATTATGGTTTACATTTTAGATCATACAATTTTATAAATTTTGGTGATATCATGGATATTACACCCTTGTCAGAAGTGTGGTTTCCAAATATTTTCTTCCATTTAGTAGGCTGTCTTTTAACCCTCTTCTCAAAGTCTTTTCAGGTACAAATGTGCTTAATTTTGAGGACGTCCCATTTAACTATTTTTTCCCTTTTTTTGCTCCATCTGTGAGTATAATGTTTAAAAGAAGAACCCCACATAACACAAGATCTTTAAGATGTTTCCTTACCTTTTCTCATAGGAATTTTCCTGGTCTTTATGTTTAGATCATTGATGCATTTGGAGTTGTTTCTTGGGGAATGAGATCGAGGTCCTCTTTCTTCTTTTGGTTAAGGATATCTAGTTCTCCCAGGCCCTTTGTTAAAGAGATTGCAATATCCCAGTAATGTATATTCAGTAAGTTTATAAAAAATCAGGTGACTGTGGATGTGACAGCCTGTTTATGAATGCTTAATTTGATTCCATTGATGAATATGTCAATATTTATGCCAATAATATTTATTTATGCATGCTGTTTTGATTACAGTAGATTTTAATACAGTTCAGTGTCAGGAAGGGTGAGTCCTCAGAATTTGCTCTTCTTTTAAGGCTACTCATGGTTATTTGGGCCCATGTCCCTTCCAAATAAATTTGGTAATTGGAATTTACTTTATACTGAATATGCTGTTGGAATTTTTATGGTGATTGTGTTGAAACTATGAATCAGTTTTCTTAGTTGACTTCTTCACAATATATATCTTCTAACCAATTAACACAAAATATCTTTCCAATTGTTTAGGTTTTATTTTAATTCCTTTCATTTTGCTTTTACTGATCTATAAATGAAGACGATTATTGTAGGAAACACCAAGATAAATTTTCTGAAAATTTCTGCCTATCAAAATAATTGTTAAACAGCAACAATGCATCCCTGGAAGAATCACAGAGATTAGAGACATTATCAATGTTTGAATAATCAGGGGTTGTAATATCTATTACAGCATCATCTATCTTATTTTGAATGTGCAGGAGAAAGTCATATATGGGGGTGGAATGTGGATTATTACAAATTTAAACAAATGACAACTCCAGTTAGACTTCTGAATTCTTTCTGAAGCTAATTGACACAAACCCTGGCAACTATTACAAAGTCTTTGATATGACAGATTATTTTTTCACCAAATTCCTATAGCACAGGTCAATTTCTTTCATTTGGCAGAGATACACATTCATTGCTCCAATGAGTGCTATAATTTCATGTGTAACAACTACTTGGGGTAAATATTTTACTGGTGGAAATTCAGGCTGGAGATTCTTTTTACAATACTATAATAGTGTATACAACAGAAAAGTCAAATGATTTAAAGGAAATTACACAGTAAAGAGGTGTTTTAATGTACAAAAATTAAAGGCAGAGAATTCTAGAAATTAGGCATATAGGAGATTATTTTTCTATGCATTGATAAAAGTATCTGGATTTAAACCACCCAGCGTTTGACGTCTGTTAATCATGAGACAATTTCTAAACTTGAATAAGATGAATTTTTTATAGAGAGAAGTTTTCTCACCTGGTAAGCTTTTTAAAACCCTTCTCTATGTCCTTGTTTCTATAGATAAAGGGGTTCAGCATGGGAGTGACCACTGTGTACATCAACGAGGCTATTACATTTGGGTATCAGCAGAGCTAAGTTACACTCCAAAACCTGTATCATAAAACAAGGTCACTAATGACAGGTCAGACCCACAAGTAGAAAACGCTTTATATTTGCCCCCAGTTGTTGAAATTCTCAAAATGGAAGATACAATCTTAGAGTAAGAGAAAAGGACCCCAGTTAGTGGAATAACATCCAGAAGTCCAGCTACAAAATACATCACTAAGTCATTGAAGAAGGTGTCAGAACAAGCACGTCTGACTACTGGATTAAGTTCACAGAAAAAATGCAGAATTTCCAAATCTGTACAAAAAGGAATTTGCAAAACCATTAAGTCATGTAAAAAGAATACCCAAACACTTAGTAACCAGGATGCCAGTAGCAGAAATTGACAGTCCTGGGGGTTCATGATAACCATGTAACAAAAGCGGTGACAGATGGCCACAAAGCAGTCGTAGGCCATCACAGTCAAGAGGGAATATCCAATCCTGAAAAAAGCATGAAAAATACTTCTGGATAAGACAGTTTTCAGAAGTTATGATTTTACTCTCTCTCTCTGGATGTTCAGCAGCATCTTTAAGACAGTGGTCGAGGTGAAACTGATATCTGTAAACCCTGGTTGGAAAGGAAGAAGTACATGTGTGTGTGGAGGTGGGAGTCTGAGATGAAGGCCATGATGATGAGCAGGTTCCCAAAGACAGTGAGAACAGCACTATTCACATTCACCAAGAATGAGATTTCCTCAGGCAAGACTTTTCATGAATGTCACCTTCTATAAACACTGCACTGGCTCTCCAATAACTTAAAACATAAATATCCATCTTGTGGGCAAAACACATGTCTTTCTTTTATCTGGTTGCTGCCAACCTGGCACAGTTCATGTTCCACTTTTCAGGTTCTGCCACTCATTGTTCACCACATATTAATAAATATTTCTAAATCTTCACCACACCTTACGGTTATTTTAATCCCACCTTTCTGTCCCTGGCATCTCTTCTTGGTGTGTTTTTACCCCTTTCTCCTCCTGTAACTACTCCAATTCCTCCTTCAAGGCTCAGTAAAATGACTAGCTCCCTTGTAAAGCCTTTTCTAACCTCCACAGGCTGATTCCAAACTTTTGGATCATCTTCAGGACGATGTCAGAGTCACCTCAGGATATGGCATGTATTCATTTCTATGTTTTCTAATGCAGTGAGATGTAATTTGTTTAATATCATGACCAAATTGTTAATCAATTCTTTATTCCCAGATTAATATTTAGTGCTTACCATAAAGTATTTGCTGAATAAATGTTTGTTGAATGACTAACTACAAAATGGATGAGAAAGCATCATCAGATAATTATCACTAATTATCGTATATAGTGTACGTTTGGTATACTTTTCCATACCCCCGATTATTAACAAAATCTGTAAAAAATCTTCCACAGCAATGTAAGTTGTTGTTGGAGGGGTGTTGTAAGGGAATTATGAAAATTTTGCATGATAGTTTTGTAACAATCATATATATATATATCATATATATATATATAGAATACGGTGAGAGTTAAGAAACAGATACCTCTAACAATTGTAGAGAAAAAAGAAGCAGTGAATCAAGCAAAATGTTGCTAAGAGAGGGAAGTCACATGAGTGAGAGCTAAGGCAAGAGGAGACAGATTGGAGAACGAATATATTTTAGGGTATCCACTATATTCTTCCACTCAGGTTTTTTAAATAGGCAGGACATCATATGATTTTGCTTTCTTTATATATATATATATATA
>JAQZBX010030609.1:0-26703 GCA_029593785.1 Cabassous unicinctus | reverse complement strand
TGTTTTCTTGGGGCTGAGTCACTTTGGCCAGTAGGTTTCCCATGGATTTATTTCCCTCTCGTGGGATAATAATATCTCTTTCTTTTTTCTTCAATTTCTTTGGAATTTTTAAAGGTTTCCAAAAGTATACACACCTGAAGTAACAATTCAAACAATTCATTGATGTATAAATACAAGGTTGTAATCTTGCCCTCCTTCCTGTCCATTTCCACCCCATCTCCACCCTCCAAGCCAGATCCCTTCCCATCCAATCTCAGCAGCCTGGTGTTGGAGCCATTCACATCTTTTCCTCTTGCTCATACAAACATAGACATCCCTCAGAAGGTTTGAGTCCCTCCCTGCCCTTGCCCTCCCCTTTTCCATTTCCATTTGTCTTTTCTTTCTTTTTCCTCTCTTCCTCCTCCTCCTCCTTCTTTTACAAAAGCGGTTCACACTAAACACACAGCCCTTTTATTTTATAACATATCAGAGAATTTCTCTAGACATTTGCATCTAACACAGCCTTTTGAGTAATAGTAACAGCTCACATTTCCAGAGGGCTTACAATGAGCAGCACTAACAAGTACTAACCACTTTAATCCTCCCTTCGCCCTATGAAGCTTGTGAAATGATAATCAGTCTTGCTCCCATGGCGAGGTCAAAGCCTGGACATGCAACTAGTGAGTCGGGATTTGGACAGGCTCCAGCTGCCTGAATGATCTTAACCAGTCCTGGTTCATCCAGTCCTTCCCTATTGATGGACATCCATGTTATTTCTTCACTTCTAGTTTTGTTTTCCTAATACAACAGTGTTACTCTAAACATTCTAAGAAATATATCCTTACAGACTGGAGCTTTAATTTCTGTAGGACAGCATCAAAAGTGGGCCAGAGGGGATGTGTTTTTCATTATAACAGCTGAAGCCGGATTATCTGCCAAAAGGCTTGTAGCAATTTCCAGTCTCACCAGCATAATTTCTTATTTATATGGTTTTATTTCTCAGAGCTAGAAGGGTCCCTGGAGAACGACTAGCCCAGCTCTCTCCTTTTACTGATATGGAACCAGGCCCAGAGGCAGGAAGTGACTTGGCGAGGTCCCCAGAGGGTTAGAGGCAGCCTTAGGCCCTTGTGCCTCTACGCCTGGACCGCTGCCACCTCTCCTCCGTTCAGGCCGCCTCTGCCTCGGCTCTCTCCTCCCGTCTGTTCTCCACACTGGATTTGGCACCGCATCACTCCCCTGCTTATCAAACCTCCCTCGGCTGACCCACTGACCACACGATCAAGTCCCAGGCCTTTGCCTGTCTTTCAAAGTCCAACCCTGTTCCTCAAGGTGTCTTCTACCCAAACCAGCAACTAAACTTGAATACCCATTGTCCTGGGAACATCTCACTCCCTTTCACACCATTTGGACAGAATTGCCTTTCTCCTCTTTGAAGTTTGATTGTTTTCTCTTCAACCTTCAAAGTCAAGTGCAAATGCCACCTCTTCCACGGTGCCTTCCCTGACTGCCTGGGGTAGTCATCTCTGCCGTGCAGGAAGAGCTCCCTCTTCCGGCTGCTCTTTCCAGGGGAAACTACACTGTGGAAGGACCTGCCAGGAAGGGGCAGCGCACAGCCAAAAGAAGGTCTCCCAAAGGGTCAAGGGCACTTTGGGGTTACTAAGGAGTGGGAGGCTGAGAGGGGCCATGTTCTGGCCAAGGTGCCCAGGCCTGCCAGAGGCCCTGGGATTTGCACCCCTCATTGTCCAGTACAGATGCCTGCAGGAATATGGGCTTCAACCCCAGTGGTTTGACCTTCAGCAAGTCTCGTCCCTTCCTGGGCCTCAGTTTTCATCTCTGTAAAATGAGAGGGCGGGACTAGTTCAGTGTTTCTGAAAGTGTGATGGGAGCCTCTGGTGATGCACAAAGTGATTTTAGGAGATAAATAGATGGACATTTAAAAATTGAAATCATTATGTATTTTAATGTGTATTAGAAAAAAAAAACTAGCACATCAAATCTGTTATTTCACAGATATTATTGCTTAGAGTGGGGCTAAAGTAGGCTTTCAAGTAAAAAACAGTGAGTCGATGTAAAAGAAAGTACCAATTAAATAATAGTACAGGTGGTAAGACGGCAGTGAAAGGCAGTGAAAGGCTGCCAGGGGGAAAACACTGGTCTGCCTTTGATGTTCTAGACTTCTGTGATTTGGGATGACTGCTGCCTCTGGTAGGAATGGAGGCAGGGAGGAAGGAGCTGCCTCCAGGAGCTGGGGCGCTGGGACTTGGGGCCTTGGGGCAGGTCAGGAGACGGCCATGCCCCTCCTCCGACCCTCCTCCACATTTGGAGGGGTACAAGTGCTTGATTCCACCTCCTGCTTTCTTTCTCAGCTTCCCTGTGGTTTCTAAGGAGTGGGAGGCTGAGAGGGGCCGCGTTCTGGAAGCTCATCTGCTCCCTCATTCTCACCCAGCACCCTGCTTGGCATCAACTATTCAGGGTGATGATTAATAAGGATGCAGGAAGGCACTGGGGGTAGGGGGAGAAATAAGGCCGTGTGGACAGAGTTTTCTCACATCCATGAGTGTCCAACCTGGAATAACCGTGGACATGCCCAAGCCTGTCTCACCTGCTTTGGGATCACCTCGAGGTTCAATAGAAATACAGATTCCAGGGCCCCACCTCAGGCAATTCTGGCAGTGGGACACCTGCATCTGTGTTTTTAAAAGCTCCCCAGTCAATTCTGATGCTTCCAGATTGGGGAAATACCCTGTTAGACCACACACCTCCCTCAGGGTACCTGTGGGTATGCTGGCACACAGAGAAGTTGGATCACTTACCAGAAGTCACTCAGCAAGTCAATAGCAGATGTCCTTGACTCCCGGCTCCATTCTTCCCACTGAGCATCCCTTGTTGAGCCTGGTCCATGGTTAGCAAGGAGAGCTCTACTCAAGCATGGTGGGGGTTCTTTGAGCCTCCTTTGCCTCTGGGGTTGTCGGGGACTTTCTACAGAAGAGAACATGCTGTGTGAGCAGCCTTCGGCCGAGAAGGCCAGAGGGGCGGATGAGGGGGCGCATGGCGATGGAGAGGGTGGCTGGGAGACACGGCCTCCTCCCAGCGGTTACCAGTCTGCACACTTAGCATGCTGAGGGCAGAAGCCAATTTGCATGGATGCCACCAAGAGTCAGGTTTTTGCACAGGATCTTTAAGGAACAGAATTGGGAGCAATGACTGGGAGGCAAATTCCAGATGGAACTTTCTAACGGTGATCAGTGTCCTGGGATAATGGACCTTGGGGCAATTGTCCAGCACTCTGATTTTTTTTTTAATTGTTTTTTCAGACATATGAAAAATATAGAGACAAATTGTATGATTTATGAAAACTAGAGGGAAAAATACATATAGCTCCCATGTTCCTATGACCTATATTGTGAAATAAGACATTACAGAAAAACAGGAGCTTCTTTTCTCATTCCCTCCCTTCTGCCCAGAGATAGTCACCACCATTTTCTGAGGCTGGTGAGAATCATTCCCATATCTTGTTTTTTTGTTTTTGTTTTTTTTAAAGGTGGTACTGGTACTGGGGATTGACCCCGGGAACTTGTACTTGTGAAGTGCATGCTCAACCACTGTGCAACTCCCCACACCTTGTTTTTATATTTATACTACGTACGTATACATTCATAAAATACATAAAGTATTGCTTTGCAGGTTTTTAAAGCTTCTATAAATTACATCACATCATACATAATCTTCATAATTTCCATTTAACATTATGCTTGAAATGGACTCATGTTGATCCATATAGCTCCATCACGTACCTCTCCAACAGCCTAGTCTATCTCATTATGAGAATGAGCTGCAGTTTATTAACTTATTCTCCAGTTGGTGAGCATTTGAGTTATTTCCACTTTTCCACAATAAAAACCACACTGCGTGAACATCTCTGTATGTAAGCCCGTGGGTGCCTGGGGGGGAGTGCTGGGAGCGTGAGCGTCGTCAGGCTGCCCTCCGTTGTCCGTTGTCCTCCTACCTCGGAAGGGGCAGCCATTTTCTGTCGCTCCACATCCAGATTCATGCTGGGAATCGTCAGAGTTTGGAATTTTTGCCAGTCTGATAGGCACCGAGTATCTCTCATTCTCATTCTTGTTTTGTCTTTCTCTGATCAGTGGGGTTCAAACTTTTCATAATTGTACTGATTATTTGGATTTCCTCTCCTGAGAAATGCCATTTGTATCCACTGGCATATCTCCATGGGATGTTTGTGTCTTTCTTCATGATTTGTAGGAGATCTAATCATTTGCTCCTTCTATCTTCTGCCCGTCTGTGGCCTGTCTTTTCACTTTATTTATGGAGTCTTTTGGTGCATTTTCATATAACCACCAACACCAATCTCTTCCTCCACGCTTGGCCCTCTGCAAGGAAAACTGAGCTTGTTCTGCTCAGGAGGCCTCGTGGTGTCATTCTGGGCAGGGCCTCTACAGCTCTGCCCACCCGGCTGAGTGTTTTGCAGACTGGCTGACCTTGGGGGCAAGGAAATTCACTCCTGGCTTCCGCTTCTTCACCTGAAGGGTGAACAGTCCCACGCTCTCAGGGACGCCGGGAGGGCAGGAAGCACGGAGGCCCTCAGGGGAGGGGGCTCCTGAGAAAAGTCTCTGGAGAAGCTAGCGCCTGAGACCTGCCAGTGTGGGTGGCCCGACAGAGCCAGTCTGAGGGGGTCACCACAGCCTCCCCAGTCCTCCTAAGTGCATCTCAGAGTGGGGCTGGCTCTCCAGAGGAGTTGGGAAGAAGGCCCCCCTCCCTCCCAGCCCCGGCCATGGGTCCTGAGCTGCTGCTGGGTCCATGTCTGATGACTGCAGAGGCCAGGGCGTGTATGGAGTCAGTACCCCACGCCCCTGATACACCACAGCCGCCCACGGCCCCAGGCTTGAGGGAGCAGCCGATGGCTCCGAGGGAAATATTTGTTTGGAGATGGAAAAGGACACACGTGCCTGGTTGCTTTCACTCATCCGTGACCACATGCCAGCCCACACAAGCAGGTCTTGAGGCCATGGCAGGGGGATACCCCACCGCCTCCCAGCAGATCATCCTGGCCACAGCATCCTTTTGGGTCAGGAACAAGCTGGAGGGAAAGGGTCAGTAGCCTGTTGTCCTGGGCCACAGAGCAGGGCTGAGAATGCCTCCTCTTTGACTCGCTTACTGCCCAAATCACCCATCTCACCCCACCACTGAGGGGTCAGAGCACTGGAGGGCAGTCAGGCGTGGGGGTTAAAATGGCAACTTATTTTTGGAGTAGATGATAAATACATACCCATAATACAAAATTATAAGGGTTAAGAGGATGCAGAGCCTCTCTGCCTCCCAGCCCCTATCCCCCTGCTTCCCAGTTCTCTTCCCAGGAGGAGGCAAGGTTACCAGTGTCATCCATGCTTTATACAGAATAGTGGTAGTACAGTAGCACACGCTAGGGTAAGCCTTGCTCCCCCCATGCCCATCTTCTCTCTTCCAAATTCAGGACTTGAACTATAATAGGCAGGGGTGAAGGTCTGGAGAACAGATTAATGAATGGGGTGGTAGATGAATGAGCAATGCTATTCCTACACTGTGTCTCGAGACTCATCCCTGAGCTTGGGAGGCTCCCTCTTCCT
The DNA here is from genome assembly GCA_029593785.1 of Cabassous unicinctus. Taxonomy (NCBI): domain Eukaryota; kingdom Metazoa; phylum Chordata; class Mammalia; order Cingulata; family Chlamyphoridae; genus Cabassous; species Cabassous unicinctus. Next base: position 21,103 of record JAQZBX010030609.1, on the reverse strand, counting down.
TCGGCATGCCGCTGCAGGTGGGTAAATCCAGGCCTTCTTGACCCTGGCACAGAGCCATAGTGGGGGAACTAAGCGAACCAGGCAGCTGAACAGCTTAATTGTCATTTCCACCAGCAGATGGTTACCAGGGAAACTCAAAGAATGTTAGAACTGGGAGGGGCTTTCAGGCAATGTGGAGGCAGCAAAACTGAATCTCAAATTAGGGGGTGGGGGGCTTCCCACCAGTTTTTTTTTACCCTTAATGGAAGATTATTAATATATTCCTCCACACTACTGTCTATAGTTTGCTTTGCATATTATAAGACTGCTTTTCTTTGAAACTGAACAAATGTATGTTAATGTTACAAGATGTTAATATCAGGCAAAAGTACAACCCACGAGTTCTTTACGACTTCAATTTTCAATTTTCGTTTCAATGTTAATCCCCCAAAAATTAAGATTGTACCTTGGGCTCATCTGGATGGCTGCGTTTTACCACACATGGCACATGACACCTAAGGCCCTGCTTGTGTTGGTATTTATGAGCACATTACCCCTGTCCAGGGTCAGCAACGTCAAGGCACCCTGAATGAGCCACGGTTTTGCTGTCGATCAAACCGAACAGGTTTTTAAAATTGGGTCTCTAGACCCCTAAGGTTCCTGGGCATATTCTTAGGGAGAGAGAATTTTTTTTTTTTTTTTTAGGATATACTGGGGATTGAACCAAGGACCTCATACATGAGAGGCAGGCACTCAATTACTTGAGCTATACCCGCTTCTGAGAATTCTTTTAAGGAATCTGTACATTACTTAAGTGTGAGAAACTCTGATGAGGCCAAGGGGCCCCAGACAAGCACTGGGAGCCTGGGTTCAGATCCTGTCTTGGCATCTTGGTCATTTGGACTCTTCTTTCTTTTCTGCCTTACTTTTCCCATCTGTAAAATAGGAATCAAAATGCCATCCTCCCTGGGTATTATGAAGGCAAAATGAGATGGCGAAAGTGAAAGGTCTGTGTTTGTAAGAGTGTTTAACCCTCTCCTTTTATAACAGGATAGCGAAGCCTGAAGAGGTGAAATGACTTTTCCAACATCACCCAGTTAGTCATCGGCAGAGCTGGGGTGGAAACTCAGGCTTCTAATCCCTCCTAGTGCTCTCTCCTCTCCACCCCCCACCCCCCAGGCATCGAGGCTACTAAGCAGTAGCGGTGTGAGTCTAATTCTGGAAAGTATAATAATAACATGAGGTAGGTCTGTCATTATTTGGGCAAACATACTATCTTTATTTTTATTTGTCAAAGGGGTTAAATAAAAGAAATCAAATAAACAAATGAGCATACTGAATTCCCCTCAGCTATACCTCTCTTCCCAGAGCAAAAACAAATTCTTCCTCGGGCAAAAAGTGACAGAGGCATATGGGGACAAGATACCCAAACATGTGGCTGCAGGGCCAGACACCTTGATTTACCACCGCATCACGTACATAGTCTTCATTTCAGCACCCCCCGGCACTGAGGAACTCGGTTTTAGGGCCGGGGTCACCCAGGGCAGATTGTGAGCTCTGGAAAGCAGGGGCCATGCTGGGTCCCCACTGTTTCTCCCCAGCGCAGCTCAGTATCTCACACACAGCAGGTGCTTAATCAACATCTGAAGAATGAATGAATGAATGAATGAATGACTAGAGTCATGTTCTTTGCGTTTGAAGATTTGTAGGGGGCTTTCAGAAAAGAAATGTCTCACAAATCCAGGTTCAAAGTCTAGAGGTCAGGAAGCAAGAGAACTCAAGGCAGAAATGGCCCCATGACTTGGATTTCAGCGACCAGCAAGGAGATAAGTAGGTAGGAAGGCTCACAACAGATTAACTGCATTGTTTTTTTATTTTTTTGGTTTTTAAAAAAAATCAAACTCTGATTAGTGGGCATCTTCTAAATCTCAAGCCCTTTGCTAGCTGCTGGGGATACTGAGAGGGGTAAGTCCTGCCCCCCCAGGAACTCCCAGGCTGTGATAATATGCCCACTCCAGTAAGGAAGAATTTGGGCTTTGGAATCAAGCCAGCATGAGCTCAAACCCCATCACCATAGTGTGTGACCTTGGGCAAGTAACTTTACTTTTCTACAATTCAGTTTCCTTACCTGTAAAATGGGGCTAAGAATAGTCCCTATCTCCTAGGCTGGTAAATAAGACATCACCATAAGGCACGTAGCACCATGCTGGCACAGAGTGAGGGCTCAGGGACTATTCTCCACCCATGGCCTGACTTTGGCCTAAGTGTCCCCTAGAAGATGGGCTCCGTCTCCTCCATCTACCCTGGACTCCAGGATTGCTTCTCTGACCCAACAGAAGGAAGAAACTCAGATGGGCATCTCCTGTCTGTGGACGTCAAGGTATTTATAGTTGTTTTGTTATTGTGGTTCTTGTGGCTGTTGTTTCTATTAAGACCATTGATGCTATGAATAAACTTGTGCATTTCTCTTGGCACATGCGAGCAAGAGTTCATCTAGGGTGTATGTAATAGTAATAAACAGCCCAAAAGGCAAGGGCACTGACCCCTCAGAATGAAGGCTGCAGAGATGGAACTTGGTCCTAGGTGTTTTTGAGGGGCCAGGTGTTAACTTTTTAGTTGTTGGATCATGGGGAGATTGGGAGGGTCTCTAGGGGAGGGGTTGGGCTGCCAGAGCAGAGGGGAGTTGTCACAAGGAGGAGCTCAGAGTAGTGGCTATTTACCAACTGGCCTGGAAATATTTAAAAATTTTAATAATGAGTATAGTCAACATGTCATGCACTGGTGTATAGATGCCTGGCAATATGTATACCTAAGAATGGAGTTGCTAGGTTATAGGGAAAGTGAAAGATCACCTTTACTAGATAATACCAAATTGTTTGCAAATCAGTTACCTCCATAGAATTCCCTCCAGCAGTGTATAACAAGGATCCACTCAACACTTAGTATTGTCAGGCTCCTTAATTTTTTTGCCAACCTAGTGGGTGTAAAATGATATCTCATGGTGGTCTTAATTTGCATTTCCCAGAATCCTAATGAGGCTGAATATCTTTTCATTTGTTTAGGGGCCTAGAGCTGTTTGCTTCAAAGGCTTGGGTCCCTCACACCAAAGAGAACATTCCAGTACCTGCCTCAAACGCAGCCAGGTTGAGTGGTAAGAACACTGCATGGTGAGCCAGGGGACCCGGGTTCCACTCGGCATACTCATGCACCCACTCTGGGGCCTGAGGCAAGTCGCTTGCCTTTTCTGAGCCTCAGTTTTGCCCCCGGCCAAGTAGGGGGGAACCTTACTCTGCTCCAGGGAGGGCAGCTAAGGGATCAAATGAGACCATGGAAGTACATGTGCTTTGGGGCCTGAGAGGTCCAGTACCAGGCGAGGATGACTGTTCCCTCGTTGAAGATAATTTAAGAAGGCTTTGGAGCCCAGGGGAGCAGAAGCAGCTGGTGTACCTCTTGGAAGCAGAGAGCCCCAGTAACAAGGCCCCACTGCCTCCCCTTCTTTCACCTCCCCCACCTCCAGGCACTCTCCACTCCCCCATCAGGCAGAAAAGAAACAAAAAGGGAAGCGGGAGTGGCTCAGTCAATAGAGCCCCCGTTTACCATATGGGATGCCCCGGGAAGCGAACCCGGGGCCTCCTTGTGAGGGCAGCCGGCCTGCGCAGCCTAGTGGGCTGATGCAGCAAGCCCTCACAACAGGAAGTGGGTGTGGTTCAGTGGATAGAGCCCCCGTTTACCATGTGTGAGTGTGAGGGCAGGCCGGCCCGCGAGGGGCTGATGCAGTGGGACCTCACAGCAAGGATTTGTGCCTTAGGCCATCCCAAGCGTTTTTTGGAGCCAAACCTCGTGCCTGGACTGCCCTGGTGTGAAGACGACTGGCTCCTATGCCTGGCCCTTCCCTGGGAGGCCAGCAGGTGGCCGCAGGTGCAGCCGCCCAGGCCAAGACACAGAGATGCAGCCAAGGGACAGGGCCCAGCGCTGACGGTGGCTGCTTTGCTGGGCTCCTTCCAGCCTCACATTCCTCACCTATTCAATGGCAGGAGGGTTACCCTAAATCTGCATTTTTCAAAGTGCATGCCATGGAGCATTAATCCCGAGGGTGGTTAATGGGAGAAGGGAATGTTCTATGGTCAGATGGGAATGAATGTTGAGCAAAAGTATTCTAGTAGCTGACATTTGCTAGATGCGCCAGGCATTGGGCTAAGCATGTTACATGGATTATCTCATGGATGTCTCACAACAATTTTGTGAGGCAAGTTCTATTGCTGTTTCCATTTTACAGATGATGAAGCTGAAGCTTTGCAAGGTTAAGCGACTTACCCAAGGTCTCTCAACTGGAACGTGGAAGAATCATGATTCAAACCCAGGCAGCCTTGTTCCAGATCTCCTGTTCTGAACCAGGTTGAGTTACCAGGACTTGGTGACTGGTCAGATTGTGGGGGCCTAGAGAAGGAGAAGGAAGCGCTCACTTACTCTTTCATTCATCTCGATATCAGACAGTATCCTGGTGGCTGGTGGAGGAATGCAATGAAGAAAAAGACCCTGTCCCCACCCTGCCCCGGGACCTCACGTAAAGAGGTAGTTTCAGTGGAGCATGGAAGCACACTGGGGTGGGTATGGGGGATGGAGCTTCCTGGAGTGGTCTCTTTCAAGCCAAAACTTACCAGACCATTAACGTGAAGAGTGGGAAAAGGAACCACTAGTCAGAGGGAATGGCGCAGGCAGAGGGTGGGCGCTCAGGGACATTTTGATAAGTCATGAGCACAGTGGATGGACAGGGTACGGGCAAGAGAGATGAGGCTGGGATGTCAGCAGGGCCCAGTCACCCAAGGCCTTGACTTAGAGGCTACTAGATTGGGGCTGGGACAAAGGAGGGATGGGAATGTTGAGGGCACAGTGGGGCTGTTAGCTGAAGCTGGGAACACAGGAGGAGCACACGTGGGGGCTGAGAGGGGGCGGTGATAATGAGCTTGGCCACAGCCTCCCTGATTTTGAAGGGGTCCCACTAAGGTCTCTCCCTGTGCTGACCTTCTCAACTTCCCTAGAAGGAAGGAACATCTCACTGCAGCCCCTCCACCCCCAAATGTTCTGGGCAGGAAGGAGCAGGATCTGTTTTGTCAACGCAGCTTGCAATAAAGAGTCTCATTCAGGGAGGCAAACAGCTGCTTGACTATTAATAGGCAGGGCCCTCAGCCGCAGCCTGCAGGGAGGGCCTCGGTATGCTGTTCTGGAAAGGTGAATCAGTTCCTTCTGCCTGTCTGGATTTCGCACCCTGTGGTGGGACAAGTGGCCAGGTGCTCATTTCCCAGAAGGTCAGCCACCCCCACGCCTTTACCGAGGCACCACGGGAGGAGCCCGGCATGGCCCCCCTTGCACACTGACCACCCCCACTTGTGCTGGACCCAGCCAGCAGACCCAGAGCTGGCCAGAGACGCAGGCACCATGGATGGGGGGATGTCTGCCTGGGGTTCCCCCAGACGCTCTCGTGGAAGTTCAGGCAACAGCCCTTATGAGGGTCAGAGAGTGACCAGAGGTGGGTGGCTGGGAGGGAGGGGTGCCGGTCTAGAAACAGGAGGACTGATGAAAGAACTGGGGCGTGGTGGGGATGGAGGTTGAGCCTGGAGTCAGAGAGAACCAAGGCGCCCCTCTGGTCCTGAGCCAGATCAGGCCTGAGGGGAGCTGTAAGTCCAGATCTGAGAGAGTGAGGCCTCGGGAAGGCCACAGGCTCCCCCTGGCTGCCACCACCATGACTTGTGGGCAGTCAGATCACCCCCTGTGGAGAAGGCAGTTGGGACATGCTAATGGGAACCCAACAGGGCACCCAGGGCCGCACTGAGGCCAAGCTCTGCCATGCTGGAAGCCCCGTGGCGCCTGCCCAAGCGGGCGCTGGGCTCAGAGGCTCGCTTTGTTACCAGCCTGCTCAGGTGGCTGCTCAGGTGGTGGCCACTTCAAAGAGGCCCCATTTAAAGCAGGGCCTCTCCTCAGGTTTCCTAAGGGCCCTGTCCGAACTAATGAGATCATTAAGAGGCTCCTTGTTAAATGGGTTTAAATAGAGTTTGCCTGTAAGGCCTCCGGCTGAGTGCCAGGCCCTCGCTGTAGCTTTTTTTTTTTTAAACATATGTGTATTTGCATCTGTCTACTTACTTAACAATGTGCTCTAGAGTGTAGGTTCTGGCCTCAGACTGTCCTGGTTTGAATCCTGGCCCCAGTGCTTTCCAGTAGTATGACCCCAGGCCTGGTACCTAAGTTCACGCCGTGCCTCAGTCTCCCCATCTGAGAAATGGGAATCATAATTGTACTGCTGATTTGTTCTGTAGAACCCTTCAAAGGATCCCCATTGCCCTCAGGAGAACGTCCAAGTCCCTTCAAATGGGTGGAACTTTCTCCAACCTCTCTTGATCCAGTCTGTGAATGCTGTTTATTCATGTCAGAATGCTCTTTCCTTACATCCTAACTCTCCTTTCTCCTTCAGTCTCAGCTGAGCTGCTCTTCCTGGGAAGCCGAGCACTCACCCCAGGTTCCAGCATGTCCGCCCTGACGGCGCCCGCTGCATTGTGCCGTAAGGCTCTGTTCCCTTGTGGGCTTTCCATGCCAGACCATAAGCTCCATGAGGACAGGCACTGCACCCCACCCACGGTTGTATTGCCAGGGCCCAGCACTGCTCATGGCACTTCTTTTTACGGCTCTGTGGTTTTTTTGCAGTTAATTTTAAGGTCAAGCCTGCCTCCGGGTCTCCCTTCTGTTAGCTATTCCTTGAAGTTTCTCCCTGCTTCTTCTCACCTTCCCTCTGGCCTTGACTCAGAGCCCCACTGCAGCAAAGCCTGAACCAGGAAGGGGCCAAGAAAGGGCCAGACCCCAACATCTAGCCAAGTCCAGCTGGGAGCAGGTCATTCATTCCCTCACCAACACTGCAAATTCCAACCTCTTGCCACTAACCAATCCTGGGTCAGCTGGGCCTTTGCCTGAGGCTAAAATGTAGATTTGCAGAGTGTTCCAAGGCTACTACTACTACTGCTACTAAAAAAAAACAGATATTATCTGTGGGGCTCTTACTAGGTACCAGGCACTGTACTAAATATTTTATAGCCATCGTCTCAAAGATGGTCAGGAATCAGGTCTTTTCTGGCACACCATTGCATCCCCAGGGCCCAGCACATGTCTGACACACAGCAGTTGTTTAATACATATTTATCCTATGGAATGAACAAAGAATCCTGCACATGAGCTCTATTTTACAGGTAAGAAATTGAGTCTCAAGCAGATTAAGTAACTAGGGTTATTCAGCTAGTGGGATGGGGTGGGGGGTCAGGATTTGAACCCAGGTCTGTCAGATGCTGAAGTCCAGGGGCTTAGCTATGCTGGGCCATCACTGCCATTATCTGGGACCTTGATATCAAAGTGTGGCCTGAGAAGCAGCATCATTGGCATCACCTGAGAGCTTGCTGGAAAAGCAGACTCCCAGCCCCATCCCAGATCTATTGAATCAGAATCCATTGTAAAAAGATGCCCAAGTGATTCGGATATACACTGAAGTGTGAGAAGCGCCGTCTTAGGTGGCTCTTGCTTCCTTGTCCACATCGCAACCACTAAGAGGGTCTACACCCTTGGCTGCCAAGCAGCCTCAATCAAACCATGCTTGGCCATTGGGTCCTTTGTCCTTTGCCGTGATGAGACTGCTGGTATGATTGTAGTGCTGGCAGCTTTGGCTGTGACCTTTAAAATGATTACCACTTAAGGAGGAAAAGCATATTTTGCTTTTTAAATCTTGCAAGCCCATCAGGTTTCTGCCACCCCAAGGAACATGTTCATGAGAATGGAGGCAGAGTGTTCTAGCTGGTCGCCTTGTCCCTGAACAGGATCATCTTGGAAGGGGTCTCATCCCTGACAAGGGCCCGTCCTCATTCTCTATTCTTCACACAGTCGTGGAGGCTGTGGGTTCTCGGTCCAGGTCTCTGTTTATTATGAACAGACAATTTAATCCAATAATTATATTCATAAACAGTTCCCTAATGATTTGAGAGGCTCTGCTTGTTTATGTTTTGAAGCTTATGAATTTGATCTTTTGAAAGAGCTTCAAGAATTGCTTTGTCTAGCAGAAGAAGGAACAGAAAAGATGGCTCATGGTTTATTCCACCCAAGCTTCTTTCCGTCCCACTCCTCTCCTCTGATTGAGGCCCCTGAGGGACCTGGAAACCAGAGATCTGCCTCTAGGCCATTGGTCCTGTGTGTCTCTAGCTTCTCCCAGTAACTTACGTGGGACTCTTGTTCCGGAATTCAAGGTAGGGGCCTGCTCCACACTCTCCTGCCTTCTCCTACAGCTGGAGGGTCTCTGAGGTTGGTGGGCAGTCCAGGTGACAGCGAGAGCCAGGGGGAAGGCCCAGGGCTGGGAACGAGCATGTGGAGGAGGGGCCAGGGAGGAAGGCAGCCCTGGAGGAGACAGACAGACAGAGGCTGCCTTGGAAGACAAACTGAGGTCAGTATCCCAGACAATCATCACGTGACCACTCCAGAAACGGACACCAGGTCAGGAGCAGATGCTGTCCTCGGGCACCAGGGGGACTGGCAAGCAGGAGAAAGGATCGTTGTTATCAAATGTTACGGAATACTTCTGGGTACCCAAATATTTATATGTCTTGACCCAGTCAATGAGGAAATTGTTGCCCATCCCACCCTTCCTCAAAGAATGATTAGGATCAAATTATTAGTATCGATGTTATAACAATAATAGCAGCAGGCATGTATGTGAGTGTGAACATGTGCTGAAGATAGAGTTGTGAGCCAACCAGCAACCGACACAACTGCTTCTCACAGACAGAGTAAATGTGTTCATCTTGATTCTACAGTGAGGAAAGGTGCACCACAGAGAAGGGACTTACTCAGAGCTGTGCTTTGGGTCAGAGGCAAGGCAGGGATTAGAACTCGTGGCCTCCTGCCCAGGGGTTCAGGCCCTGTTCTGATACCACCCTGGCCCTACAGCCAGCCCCAGAGAGGGTAGCAGTGCCGTGAGCTTCCAGGAGTGAGCTGGGTTCATGCCAGGCTCTTCCTGCAGCCCCCTGCCACTCTGACTCTGGGGTTCCTGAGCCGACAGGGTCATGCCTGCTCTCTCTCCCCCTCAGGCAAAGGTATGGCCCGCAGGCCCAGCTACCACCAGGCCTGCACTGAAGCAAGTGCCTTTCTGTCCAGCTGACGCCTGACAGTGGCTCCAGGGCCACTGATGTCTCCGACAGGCTCCAGGTGACAGGCTTCCGTGGTTTCTAGCCTCCCGCTTCTTACCTAGAGGGAGAGGAGCAGAGGGAAGCATCGAGGGCTAAATTTGAGGGACTGGTTTTGCAGTGAGGCAAAAAGGACCTGGCTCACAGCTCAAAAGAGAAGAAACGATTGGACTCTCTGGACAGTGTGTGAGTGGCCTGGGAGGTGAGAGCTCCAGGTTCCTTCAGCCCCATGGCAGGGTGTGGTGTTTTGCAAAGTGCAGGGATGTGCCCCCTGCGGTGAGCAGAGGTGCTGCCCAGGCAGGCCACTGCCCAGTGCAGACTCACTTACTGAGAAGGAAAGGAAGAGCTCAGTTACATTTTCAGTCCTTCTTACACCGTTGAGAATGTTTCAATTTGAAGCTCACACGTCTTTAATGCCTCTTGCTAGTTTGTGTGTGTATTTAAAGGGAAAAAAAATTTAAAGAGTAGGCCTTGGGCTTGGAGCCTTTGGCAGGCAACAGTATCTAGTTAGATTTTAATGACATTGTTTTTATTGTATTTATTTTTACTTTTAGCTCCTATTTATGGCAGGTGAGACTGGTTTTCCATTTACAGTAGTGATACAAAGTTTCCATTTTAAAGACATTTATTTAAGTTAAAAAGAGTCTATTTAAAGAAAAATACTAAATGAATAATCATACAGGTGGTACGCAGACATGGCATACGTGGAAATGATGGTATGAGAACGACCAAAATTTTGGGGGAACACCGGCAACTGCAATCACGAAACAAAAAAGTTATGTGTTCTCAGAGGGAAAGATCATTGAATTTTAGAAGCCCAGAATTCTAGAATCCCAGAAGACAGAATCTTAGCACCACAAATCATAAAACTATACAATGTACGAGATTCTTTAAAACATAGACTCTCACAAAATATTAGCATGTGTGGGAGAAAGCCTTGAAGCCATCTGTTGGTGTAATTCCCTCTATGGATGTGGGGAAACTGAGGCCCCAAGAGATTAAGGATAGAATGAGATAACAGATGTGAAAGAGCCTTATCAAACACGACGTGTTTTTCAAATATTAGGGATATTTGTGAAAGGACCCCCCCAGGTCACAGGGCTCAAGTGGAGACCTAAGACTACAAGCAGATTTCCTGAGCCCTGTCCCTACAGCTGTCCACTCAGCTATGACAAAGCTCTGAGGCTCCTCTGGCCCAGGCCCAGCTTCTGCTGAGAGAAGACCTCCCAGGCCACCTCCAGAGACTGAAACAGAGGAAGGGGAGGCCATGCTCAGGGGCCCCAGGCACAGGGGCCGTGTGGAGGAGCTTGGGGGCACATTTAGTCTTCTCCCTTCCCAGCCATAATTTCCCCACCTGCAAAACCAGTGTGTTTTCTGATGACCTCCAAGGGAAAATCCGTTTTACAATTTGAATTCAGCTTTCTTTTCGTATCTGTTTCTCCTTCTTCCCAAGAGGCTGGGACCTAACCAATGCTTCCCTCTCCCCACCCCCACCCCCAGGGCCACAAGCACCATTCCTGGGGGCAACTCTGCAAAGAGAGTAGGGCTTCATCCCAGCCCATTTTTCAGATGTCACCTTGATGATTTCCTTCTGAGCATCCACGGGAGTCTTGGAGCATCCAGAGACCAGGTCATTAGGCCAGGCAAAGTCCTGAGAGCTGTTGATCTGACAAGAGGAAAAGAAATCCAGCATCCTATTGGATGCTTCTGCAAGAGTGGACTTCACTTCTCCATGTTCCTGGAGTGTCTGGACTTTCCTTGGTGGGAGTCCAACTCTTCTGAAAAGTTGGGGTTCAAGGGTCTGGCAATGGGCCAGACCATGTGGGGAGGCCGGATGTGCTCTTGTCAGTCGGCACCTATGGGTCTCAGCCCTTAGACTGGCCTAGCCCCAGGTGCAAAGTGTGGCTCCTATCTAGGCCCCAGCACTTCGTCACGCTGTAGGGAGAGAGGGTCCTCTGGCAGGGGTGGGTGGGGCAGCAATTTCCTCCACCTCCACAGCCAGCAGGCCCTTCTCCTGACTACCAGGCCTAGGAGCATCTTTTTTAGACTAAGTTTCCAGGAGACCCCAAGCCACAGAGTTGCCCCCTTCTTGTGAAGGACATGTCATCTGCCAGCCCGAATTTTCACACTTACTTCTAAATTACGTTCTTTCTCCCTCTCCCCCAAGAACTGTTTCATGTGGCCTGTGGAGGGGAAATACCACATGCAGTTACCCACACAGATACCTTGGTCCCTGGCTTCTTTGAAGCTGTCTAACCGAGGCTGAAGCAGCCCCTCCTCCTGAGGTCGCCTGCAGCCCAACTTCCAGGTGCCAGGAGCCTGCGTGTTCAGTGCTGCGGACTCCTGGGCAAGGTCCGGGCGGCCTAGCAGCAGTCCTCTCCTACATGACGACGCTTCCCTGCCCACCGCCCTCCAGACGGCGCCTGGAGAGGAAGAAAAAAAAAAGACCACTTCTCCTCCCTGGCCCTCAAAATTGTCTAAGCCATTCTCTCCTCATTAATCATGGAAAAGACAGCACACCCCAGCCCAAGAGGGAGAAAGCGCCCTTTTCGTCTGGCTCCGTGGGTCTCAACACAAACGTTCAGCCCTGGCTAAGCTCTCACCCTTGACAGCTGTCCCACCCACTCTGACCCATCTTGCCCCACACCCTCAAAGACTAAAAGGTTTAAGTCCATTTCACTTTCTGAGCAAACGAGCCATAGCCTGCCTAGTCCACTGATGCTGGGCAGAGGCCAGCTCACGGCTCCTTGGCACCCGTCGGGGGGCTCCCCACCCTCCCTGCCAGTTACCCAGGACTGGGACTGTTAAGTATTTCCTCATTAAAGCCCTGGCGGCCCAGCTCAGGTCTGCAAGCCAACACCAATAGTTACAACCGCCCCGGAATGTTTGGACAGATTTCTGCAGTTAGGAGTTTATGAAGTTGAAAGGTTTTATGGACGGGGGACCGTGTTGGTGAGAAGGAAGGCCATTTTTTCCAGGGGCCCGAGTCCACTGCCTTGAGTTCTTAGCAGCAGGAAGAGGAGGGGAGAGGGCCAGAAGGAAAACAGGGAGGTCGACCAAGGAGCAGGAATACCAGACCCCGGCTGGCTGAAAGGTCTGCTGTTCTGGGGACAAGAATGGGCAAGGGGCACCAAGGGGCACTTTTGGCTCCAAATAAGGAAATACAAACTCCACCAAGGGAATTCAGGACCCCAAATCCTGAGCATCTTGTGCAATCAAAGGAACAACCATTTGGTTCTCATTGTTTTCTGTCCCCCAATCTGAGAGGCTCGGGGCAAGACCAGGGATAGGCACTAAGGGGGCTGGGACCACCTCTCCAAACTGGATGCAGACTGTTGTGTGTCTGTGTTTTCTTGGGGAAAAGAGATCTCTAAACTTCATATTTTGAAAGGCGTCTGTGATCAGAACTACTGAGGTATACTTACCCTCTCATTAAAGTGATGGGTGAGTTGAGGCCCATTCATTCATTCATTCATTCATCAAAGATGTATTAAATGTCCAAGTCCTGAGAACACTGTGGGGAACCAGACAGAAGGGTCCCTGCTGGCACAGCACTGACTGCCATGGGGCTGGGAAAAGGGGGAGGCACACAGACCATAAATAGGTGAACAAATAAATGAGAAACGATGCTGAGGGCTGTGAAGACACTGACATAGGCTCAGGGGGTGGGGAAGGAGGGTTTGGGGGAACCTTTCCGAGGAAGTGACATTTCAGCTGGGGCTCCAAACTCAAGGAAGAGGAAGCCATGTGAAGCTCTGGGAGAGGAAGTTCCAGGCAGAGGGAAAAGCCAGTGCAAAGGCCAAAGAGGGAATGAACCTGGAGGGAAGGGAAGAAGGGAAGGGAAGGAGCTCATCATGGCAGGAGGGGAGTGAGCAGGAAGCAGGGATAGGAGCAGATGAGGCTGGTGAGATGGATGGAAAGGGTCATGGGAAGAAGTTTGGGATTTGTTCTGAGGGCAGATGGAATCCATGAAGGGTATGGAGCAGGGAGGACAGAGGTCCTGAGAGGGGTAGATACTCTTCACCTGGAATCCAACTGAAGATTCCTGAGGCCAGGCCTAGTGCTCTTTCCACTATATCACATTGCTTCTCCCTGACCCATCCTCCTTTGTTGACACTTCTCTGCTTTCTGAGGAAAAGGAGGAAACTCCAGAAAGGATGGGGAAGGGGTGTGAAAGGGCATTACTGCAACATAGACATGTACCTTCTTAGGCCCAGAGAGGGAAAGGGGTTTGCCTAAGGCCACACAGCACATTCGTGCAGAGCGGGGACTAGCCCCAGTTTCTCCATTTCTTAGGCCCTGGTCTCACCCCTGGACCACATATTCTGGTTTATCACTGCATGGTCTGGTCCTGACAGTTAACCACAGGCCAGGGCCAGGCCAGAGCCCCGGCTGGAAAGGGTAAGGGTCCATGGTCAGAAGGGAAGACACATAAAGAGGAACCAAGCGGCCTTGGAAAGGAAACAGGGGAAGGGCCAGGAAATCCCATAACTCTTCCCTATCCTACAGGTAAAACCGCTAAAACAAAGCAAAGAAAAACAAAACAAAAACTGCTTCATTTCCATTTTAAAGCGATTCATATTTATATTAAAAATTTGCTATACAGATAAGTAGAAAAGATTTGCCTATGATCTCACTCCCCAAATATAGCTATTGATGAACATTTGGTATGCTATATATCATACTATACTGATTAGATATGGTGTCGATTATACTGGATGGATAATTTTTTTTAATAGATAATTTTAAGTTCTGCTTTCTCAGCTTTAATTTTCCTATGTAATGGAAAGCAGCAGTGTATAAATGAAAAAGCTAGACTTTAGGGCCAGGTGGCAGCGCCCCAGCCCTGAGAAGCACCCCATACTTGGTTTAGTGCTCTGCTCTTTGAAAGTCTTACTAATTTACGAACCAAGAGCCCCACATTTTCATTTTGCACCGGACCCACAGATAACACAGCCGGTCTTGTGGGTGGCCTGAGAATACCAGCTCTGCCTCTGCTCATGGTGTGACCTTGTGCATGCCCTTGAACCTTGCATGCCTCAGTTTTCTTGTCTGTCAGATGGGGATAATTGGAGTGTTTTTCTTGCCAGTACTCCGAGAGTAAATGAGGTCAGCGTCTATGGAAGCTCTTGGAAAAGCAGGTTTCCTTTAGGAACGGTTCTGTTGCCCTCTCTACAACTCTGCTGGTTTCCTTCCTCTCCCTGTAGCTCCCTACTGCTCTGCCTGTGAGACAGGACCTGCCCTTCATGACTTAGGGGAGAGCCCCCTCCTCTGAGAAGTCTTCCCAGGGTGTGCATCTGAGCAGCCTCACTCACCCCCAACCCTCCTGGGACTTCAGCTTCTCTTAGGAGGCCCCTGTATCTACCTGGGGTTATGATAACTTGGTTCCATTTCTTTTTCCCTCCTCAACTGTGATCTCTGACCTGGGATTTCACAGATGAGCCACATTTCAAAAAATTAAAAAGCAAAACAAGACTGGGAGACTGAGGTAAGTTTGCCAGCACAATTTCTTGCTAAAGACATTTTTAAAAAGCTATCATTTAATATAGCAGCAAAGATTTTCTTAAAGAAAGGCAATTTTGACATTAAAAAACAAAAAACAACCCCACAAAACAATAAAAAATAATTCTTTAAACTGAGTGAATGGAGCCTTAGGAACAACGACATTGTTCTCCCTCTCATTTCCGTCTAGCTCTATGAAAACTTCCCCTGCGGCCAGCACTTGTATGCAGTTCCTCATCAGAGCCTGCCTGGTTCTGCCTAAGGAGACCCTTGGCCCTCTCCTGCCCTGTGGCAGAGTTTAGCCCCTGAGCCCCAACAGCTGTGATGTTCAAGGGGTTATTTTTCACCTTGAAAGGGCAGCTGGTCCATGGATTCCAAAAACTGTTATTAATCCTTAAAATATTCCATGTTCCAACCAAAACGTGGACATGCGTTTAAATGTTTTTAGTGCCTCCCACTCCCTCGCGGCTTTCAAGAAGTGAGAACCTTCAAAGGCCATTTCCTTGCTGAAATAAACACTGGGGCTGGAGGTAGGGGAGAGAAACATGGGCTTGTTGAGTGGAAAAGAAAATAGTATTTTCCTTCTAAAAGGGATCCAGACCCATCTCTGAGGAAATGGCCTCTGGTCTGTAGGACAAACGTTCAGAAGGTCGGGAACCAGGGCTGGGGGTGTGTGGGAGGTGAAGACCAGTTCCGTTGTCCTTGTGTGCTCCAAGGTTAGGGTGGGGGTGAGCCTGGAGGATTCCGTAGACAAGGGCCACTTTTGTGCCTGCCTGAGAAATGCCTCATCGGTGCTCAGGGGCCTGGGTTCATTCCCAGCTCAGTCCCTTCATAGCTGGGTGAACATAACCATTTCAGGCCTCGGTTTCCTCATCTGTAAAGTGGGGATAATAGTTATTGTAAGGATTAAGCCAGGTAAGGCATGTGTGCCTGGCACATAGCAAGGACCATGTCCTGTTAGCTATTGTAATTATGATTATCCACAGAGACATCCAGAGAGCAAAATCCTGATCTAATTCCCTACTCCAAGCTGGAAAAGTTCTATGATTCTGATTCCCTCCCAACACTTTCCCACTCCCTCATTAGGGAAAACAGCTGGAATCCCTGGAAAGGAGCAGGCCCTTGCTCTCTCTGTGACCTCGGACAGCCCGCGTCGGAGTTTGGCCTGCATGCGCTCCTGGGTGGGCTCCGAGGCTTCTGCTCTTTTGTGAGAGGCGGGAGTGGAGAGGTTGCACAGTGGGGCTCTGGCCATGGTTGCCCTGGCTGGAGCCCCTGCTGAACCATTACTAAGGCAAGCATTAGAGGCCCTCATCTGTAAGACGGGACTGACGATGAAGTTGCCGTGAGGATGCAGGGAGATGATGCTTGCGCAGGGCATGGCACTGGGGAGCACTTTATTGCTGTCTAATGGAGCCTGAAAACTGCCACCTTGGGATCGGCTAGAGCTTGACTAGGGGAAGAAGCCTGGGGCTGCTTGCCAGCCTCAGAAGAACACGTAAGGAGAGAAAAGAGTGGAAGAAGTTAGAGACATGCACAAGAGGTAAGGCTGGGGAGGAAGGAGGCCAGTCTGGAAGCTGGAGCTGAGCAGGGTTCAGGGAGGGTCCCCAAGAGCCTGACCCCCTAGTGTATGGAGAGGTCAGGCAGCCAGAAGGCCACGGCAAGACACAGACAGCTCAGAGAGCCACCTCAGTGTCTAGGAGAATGGCAAAGGGCCCTGCCTTGGCAGGGGCTTCTGAGGGGGGACAGGGGAGAAAGGCTTGCAGGGAAGCAGGTCCCCAGTTCCCTGACAGCCAATCGAGTCCTCTCACCATTTTCCTCCAAGAAGCCCTCCGGTGACTCCTCCTCGTGCCAGCCTTTCTTCTGTCTCATTGTCACATAGTGCCCTGTCCTTCTCCTTCACTGCACAACCATCCTCGTTTACTATTTGGGTCAAATGTTAACTTGCTCACCGTCTGTATTAGTGAGGGTTCTCTAGGGAAACAGAACCGACTGGAGATAATCTGTAAATAATATGAGATTTTATAAAATTCTCTCACGCGACTGTGGGGATGCACAAGTCCAAAATCACAGGCAGGCTGCAAACCAGGGGCTCCGAAGTTCCTTGATGAGTTCCCAGGAGACATTGGCTGTCCGAAGTAGAGCTGGGAATTCTCTCTCTGAATGCTGAAATCACTTCCCCTTTTAAGGCCTTCAACTGATTGGATAAGACGTCACTCGTTGCTGATGGCTAACTTTTTGGTTGATTGTAGATGTAATCAGCCATCTACGCAATCAACTCACTGATGATTAAAGTCCATGAAATGTCCTTGTATTACAATTAGGCCAGGGCTTGCTTGACCAAACAACTAGGCACCATTGCCTAGCCTGGTTGACCCATTAGCCTAACCATCACACTGTCTCTTTCTTGGAAGATGTAAGAGCTGGGAGATGCGGGCCTGGGTGTTGTGTTCACTTCCAAGTCCCCTGGGCTGGGCACTAGGTCTGGGGCAGTGCAGGCTGGCTATGAATAGTGACCGAACAGATAAATATGAGCTAAAGAGGCATAAAGGAGCAGTAGTAAAATGGTGAGAAAGAAAAGGCGTTTTAGGTAACCTTAGGCTAAATTCATAGATATAAACTTTCTTCCCTCCCTTCCTCCCTCCTTCCCTCCCTCCCTCTCTCTTTCCTTCTGTTCCTTCCACAATACATCAAGAACATATATTAGGCTCTGGGGATGCTGTGTAGAACAAGATACAAGGGGCCCAGAGGGTGAGCCTGGCAAAACATAAGTTATAAATAAATGTGTAGCATGATATCTGGTAGTGATAAATGTTTTAGGGTAAAACAAAGAGAACCTTAGGGTTGCATATATATGCATGTGGTTTTGGGTAGGGTAGAAAGGGAGGGCTTTGCTGAATGTTGAAGGCATGAATGAAGTGGAGAAATGCACCATGTGGACATGGGGGACGGTGCTCCTGATGGGGCCTCAGCAGGCACTAAGGCTGAGTGGGAAGGACAGCACTGGGATGTTCCAAAGCAGGGTGGGACTATAGAAAAGCAAGCTGAAAAGGCTTTCATCCAGGCCAGCCTCTTCTGTAAGGAAGGAGGAAGTGGCACCAAAGAGGGGAGGAATTGCACCAGCATGTCAGTGGCGGAGTCAGAACCAAGAGTCCTGGACTCTAACCGGAGCTCCTGCCACCGTGCCATTCTCAGTCCCTCCTGGTCTCTGTCTATCCCTGGGCATGGCAGAGGTGCCCAAAGGACCACCACAGGTTAGAATCATGCAGCCAGACTGGCGTAAAGCCCTGGCTGTGCAATTGAGAAGACTGAGAAGCAGCGAGCAGGGCCATCCCTCAAGCCCCACTGACGCTGAACCAGTGGGATCTCCAAACAAGCCGTGCCGACTGCTATGAGTGAAAGGCTGAGTGAAAGGCTGCTGAAGGAATGCACGAGCAAAGGCCCACGGGCAAGGGGCGACATGAGGGCCCCGATGCATCACCTGTCTATATGCCCTGTGTGCTGCCTCCCAGTGAGATGATGCTCGCTTTGTGGAGGAAATCAGCTTCCACCATTTATTCACACCACATGTCAGGCACGGTGCTGAATCCCAATTTCATTCTACAACAACCATTCATCCCGCTTTACAGAGAAGAAAACAGAGACTTGGGGAGCCCAGTAACCACACTAAGGGCAATCAGAGGCGATGAGTTCACAGAGAACACTAGAGGAATGGGGAAGGTAGGAGGGCTGAGGGCACATAGCCTTGCAGCATGTCTAATTAGTAGGGTCATGTGGAAAACTACTCTTCCAGTTACTCTGCCCAAACTCAGGTGACAGACAGGGGGGAGCAGCGAGCGTCTCAGAGCAAGCCTTCTCATCTGCACACGGGTCCCTTCACACCCACGGCTTCATCTGACTCTCACAAGAACCTGGTTGGGGGAATGCTTTTCCCCACCTTACCATGGAGAAGAAGGAGGCCGAGGAGAAGGGGAGTGCCCAATGTCATGCTGGAAATTGGTGGCAGAGTCCAGACCTCCTGGTTCCCAGGCCAGAGCTGCCCTGCTTACCCTCTGCTCCCAGCTTCTATGGCGCCATGGGGAACCAGAGGTCAAGGGTCGGGGTCTCCTGACCCCTGGCATTCAATCTTTCCACCCTATCTCCTAGAGGCACCATTAAGGAGTAAGGAGGAGGACCCCTGGCCCTTGATGCCCAGGTGTGAGGAGACCCCACAGAGGCAAGGTCAAGGCCCTGAGCCTCCTCATCCTACATGAAACCCGCTGGTGCCCAAGGTGCCCCTCCCCACGCTGGCCTGAGTTAACTCCATCCAACCACCATTCCTTGGTCCTACTGTGCCAGCACCTGGTGGGAGATGGGGAGATCCAGATGACAGAGGTGCACGCTGTATGAGGAGCTTCCAGACTGTGGGGCACAGAGGCGCCAAGCAATTGCCATGGGACTGGGCAGTATGCTTCCATTTCGGGCACCACGGAAGGCTGCACGGAAATGGTGATGAATGAGCAGGGCTGCAAAATGTAGGCAGGATTTCAATAAGCAGGGATAATACTGATAGTTTGATGCCCGTATATATGTATCATATTATGTGCCTGGGATTGTTCTCAGTGTTTTACATGTATTAACACATTGAATTCTCACAACGGCTCTATGAGATAGTCCTATTGCTAGCCTCTTTTTATAGATGAGGAAACTGAGGCCCAGAGAGGTTTAGTGACTAGCCCAAGATCACACAGCTATGGCAGGCTGTCATCCCTGCTTAGGACTGTCAAAGTAAAGGCAGGTTCCCTGAATGTCAGCTTGAACAGTGTGGAGAATCTAGACTGAACTTCACTGGCAGAGAGAGGATCCCAACGGGCCTGGTCAGCCCCCTCCGCCGCCCTGCTTTTGGTCCCTCCCGGCAGGTGTGCTGCGTGTAGGGCTGACAGCTGCTCTTTCTTTTCTCGGCAAAGTCCTTACCCATAAACAGTAGAAATGAGGTGATCCCCTGCCTCCAGAAAGCCCCACCCAGGGGACTGGGTGAGACAAGGCTCCTTGTGTTGGGGTAGGGGTGGGCTCTGCATTCCTTAGGTGTAACCATTCTAGCAGATCTGCTCCTGGAATGTGGCTGGAGGGCCAGGCTCTCCTCCAGGAATAGCCCAGTGCAGGGCGGCCTTGCTGTGGTCTCCCTGCTCCAGGGAGGGGCTCTCTGCCAAGGGCCGGCTGGCACGGGAGGTCTGAGGGTCACAGCAGCCCAGACGGGATGAGCCCTTCCCAGCTTAGTCCTGAGTTGGACATTTGGAAGTCTTGCTCTGGAATCCCAGCTACAGAGGCGTGGAATTGCATTTAGAAAGAAATGAGCACCTTTACACATGGCCTAGAAGGCCCCGCCGCTCCCTGCCCTTGTGCCCTCTGGAGCCCCTCCTAACTGCAGTTACCAGCTTGCTCCAGACCCTTGACCCCCTGCTGTTCCCCGCCTGGCACTGGGGCCTCACACTTGCTCTTCCTCCTGCCCCTTCGCAGGGTTGGCTTCCTCTCCCGGTTCGTGTCTCAGCATAAACATCGCCTCCCAGGAGAGGCCACCCCGGGCCTTTCCATCTACAGTGCCCCATTCCCTCTCAGCCGTATCTGACATCTTCCTGCTTATTATCCGTTTGCCTGTCTATGGTCTCATTTTCCCCACTAGAATGTAGTGATGGCAGAGACCATGCCTGCTTGTTTCAAGCTCTCTCCCCTCCAGGAGGCACTCAATAAATATTTGTAAAAATGAGTGAATGAGTGAGTGGTTGAACGAATGAAAGGAGAATGTCAGTAGAGATGCTGAGTAATATTTACTGTTACCTTAATTACAGCTACTATTTTTGAGCGCCTCCTCTGTGCCCTCCACTGCGCTAAGTGCATTCAATTTATTCCCTCATCTGGTCCCGGAACAGCCCTGAGAGGGAGGTGCTTGCTTTCCCACTTTTAGAGGTCCAGAGAGTTTATGTAACTTGCCAAAGTCACACTGAGTAAGAGGCAGGGTTAAGACTCAACCTCTGTCCTGGGGGTCTTAGTGTCCTGGCGCCCATGACAAACCCCACACAGTGGCTTGGCTTCCACAACGGGAATAGGAGGCTGGAAGGCTTGCGTCCTTCAGGGTCAGTGGCATTCTAGCAGGCTGGCAATGCTTGGGGTCCCTTGGCTTTCCCGTCACACAGTGATGTCTTCTCCTTTCTCTTCTGGATTCCTGCTGGCTTCTGGCTTTGGGCTCCTCCCCATAGCTTTCTCTTTTATGAGGCCTTCAATAATAGGATTAAGCCCCATCCCAATGCAGTTGATCACGGCTGAACTGAAAATCACATCTTCAAAGGGTCTGATTTACAATGGGTTCACACTCACAGGAATGGGATTAAGATTAAGATTGTGGAGAGCAGATGTTGCTCAGTGGTTGAGTGCCAGCCTCCCAT